>QKWP01000352.1:153255-181483 GCA_003550325.1 Gigaspora rosea | reverse complement strand
AAAAGAATTTAATAGTGTTTGGATTAAAAAGAGTTGATCTGTATATATAATAACAATTTGATATTAATATTTATAAGCCAAATGTTCTTGATTTAAGACTCTAATAGTTGATTATATAATTTTAAAGATAGTTTGTGCTTTTTTCAAAGCTTATTTTCACAAGTTTATATAAAAATTATATATTTTAAATAGTCTGTACAAAGTATTTTTATTACAAATATATATATTATTAATTATAAAGATATTTATTGAACAAGATATATATGTCCAATTAGCCCTAGCCTTTATGTCCAATTGGAGATATAGCTAATTGGTCAATTGGACATGTGGACAACAACTAAGGTTAATTAGCTATTTGTCAATTAGCCATATGTTCAATTGGACATGAGGGCTAGGGCTAGTGATTTTTTATTGGACTTAAGGCTAGTAACAACACTGCTACAAGTTGCATTTATGGAGGGTTGACTGTACTAAAATTTTAATATCTGTCTGTCTGTTAGGCTTCCGCATAGGCTGGGTAGAGCCAGGTACTAGTGATACCCTTACCCAGGGACTGTGAATAATATCGATTTGTATCAATAATATATTAAACAATATTTTTATGCCAAATCATGGGAAAATCAATATTTTCGCAAATGTTAATGCAGTGTAACAATATGCACTTGGGCAAAATTAAAAGTATAATTCAGGCCAGCAATATAAATTTGCTAACTTGAACCGTTGATAAGCTTTAGTAAAATAGACAATCAACAAACACGGCAAAAGAAGAAAGAAATTTAGTTACTAATCACGTTATATCACGTTATCTGTAACTGTTGTACAAAATTTTGCATTTTAATTGGCCAATCATGAGTATATCGATATAAATCGATATTTTTGACCATACCGATCGATATTTTTGCAAAATCAAATCGATATTATTTACCGTTCCTGCCTTTACCCTACCCGTTTGTACACAGGCAATCTATCTGAGCCCTACCCTTAGGGGCGTGCCAGAAATTATATGATTTTTACCATGGATACATGGTCAGGAGGGTAATCACGTCTATATATAATATATATATATAATATATAAAATCACATATACGGTATATAATGTATATAATATATATTATTTAATATTAAGTAACTTTTGGTCTACTGGTCCGTTTTGGATGATTTTACTACCAAAATGATCGTCTCAATGAGACGATTCTAATAAGCCCAAAATCATCGAAATCCAATCACAGGGTCACAAGATCGTTAAGGTTTTGTATTATTTTATATATCTTAAAATAAAATTTTAAGATATATATATAAAATACTTATAAAATAAAACAAAACCTTAGGGTGTGGTGACTTAGGGAAGTTGGTAAGTTGTCACCCCCAAGTGGCAGGTCTAGAGTTCAAATCCCACTGGCGACGCTTTTGAAAAATAAACTTGTGTTCCGGTAACTGTGTCTTGTCGATCAGTTGGGTACACTATCTGTAGTCCTTGGTTACCATCTTGAATGGGAGCTTTCGGGCGAAATTGTGTCTTGTTACACAGACAAATCCAAGGAACCGGAGAAACAGAAACCCATTTGGCAAGTCCCGAGTGGAGAGGTAGCTAGACTTTCAACGGTACCGGGAAAAAGGATCTTAGCGGTGACTGACCGGAAAACTGGACGGGCAAGAGCCCCTAGGCAAAGGGGGCCCACCAACCTGGCCGCTGGAGTTGTACCGGAGGAAAAGGTCATGTGTTATAGAAGCATGAACCAAGAAAAGTGAGACCTTAGGCACTTAAAGCCTGGCAGACCGATCCTTCCAGACCAACTGGATTGGTAGTCTGGGGTAACTGGGTGAAAGGATCCAAAGAGTGACTGACTGGGTACTGGGGTCTAGTGAACTCCACAAGGACAGTAGTAGGTAATGGTAGCGGTTGCAGGGTAACCCCTGACTGCAAGTTGTTTGCCTCGGTGAATGCGTAAGTTACCAAAAGTGTAGGTGAATACCTGTGGGGGACAGGTATCACTCTACCAGGTTTACCACAGGGGCAAATGCCCTCCAATAGGTGTTTGGCTAAAGCCTCAGGGTACTTTTAATTAATGTTTCGATCCTATTCTTAAAAGACCATCTGGATTAAATTCGGATCTTCCTCAACGTATTCGATTTACATTCGAATTTTAATTTGGATTATATTAGTGTTAGTAATTCGGATTCAATTATAAGAACCCTCAAATAGAAACCCGCTAAGCTGATCGGCTTACGGCTTTGCAAAGCCGTTTTGCATCACCATCTAGGAAAAAAATACTGATATCAGATATTACGCAATGCATGCATATCAGATATCAGATAAGCTTCGCAATTTATATTTAAGCATAAAACAAAAAATTGATTCTTTTATTTAAAAAAAAACGCACTAAGATTACGTAGCGTTTAATAAAGTTACGTTGGACAAGTTTTCTTTTTTTTTATAAAGTATTCTAAGATATGTACAGTACTTATACTGTACAGCACAATGTTCAAGTTAGAATTCTTTACGATTAGTAATTTGTAAGATATATTGATTAACATTTCAAAGATCAATAAAGCAAGCTTTTATGAACTTTATAAAACCAGCTTTTTATTCAGTTTTTTTAATATGATTTGCCTAGTTGTTATTCTTCGTTATTCCAATCAGGTGCAAAGACCGACGACATTTTACATATATTTCTTTTCAGAAATAGTATATGTCCAACTAAATTTGTATCCAAGTTTATTCTTTTAGAATTAATAAGATTGCCGGCATCCGAGAATAGACATTCGCTGGATACCGACGTCGCTGGTATTGAAAGATACTTCCGGGCGATTTTTGAAAGCTTTGGAAATTTTGGTGATTGCGTTTTCCACCAAGCCAATGGGTCTTCAGTTGCATCCACTGCCGATTGTAATAATAAATAAGTAGAAATTTCGTCAAGAACTTGTTGGACCGGCACTGATCTATTTTTTTTTCTTTTCATTTGGCGTTGTTGAAGGTATTCCTTATATGAACGTGTTGAAGATCCTGGGATAGATGGGGTTGGATTAATTGGTTGTTCGGATGCTAGTTCTTCTGTTTCGCTAAATTCTTCACGAAGCTTTTGGATTATTAGTTGTTTTTCAGAGTCGTCACCTAGAAAATCCAAACTTTTATAATGAGGATCTAATAGGGCCGTCATTAAACCAAGTTCACTCGGGTCATTCCAATAATGAATTAATGCATCATAGATGGTCTGTTTGACTTTTTCAAAAATGCCTATTGTATTTAGTGGATTTTTAATTGTAATTTTTTTTTAGTAATATTGCTAATTACTTCTTTTTCGTCAAAGTCAATAGATCGGATTTCTTCTCCAAACACCGTTTCTTCATCCAAAAACAAATTATCACTCAATAACGTTTCATTCGCTAAATCAAAAATCATTTCGTTGATAGTTGGAATGACTTTACTTAATGTTACATAGGTATTTCCTGAGAACTCCTGCGTTGCTTCTTCGAATGGCATCAACAAATCGATGAGTTGGTCCATTATTTCCCACTCATCATCTAAAAGGAGAATCTTTCTTAATTTATTACCATCTCTTTTAGTATCTGGATCTACTGATGTATATAGATTTGTTTGAAGTTGAATTATAGCATTCTTTAAAAAAAAAAGACGATCCCAAGTATAGTACGTCGAGTTCCAATGCGTAGTAATATCTTGAATACAACGAACAGTATCTGCATAACCAAGCTTTATTTGCACTTCCTCTAACCGTTCTGTTTGTTTTTGATATGAAAAAAATTGAATTAACCTCCTTGCACGTGCAACTAAAACTTCTGCTAGTGCTAGCCCCTTTCCAATCGCCAACTGAAGCATATGAGCCATACATGGGAGACGCTTAATCCTTCCACACCCGTCTTTTTGGTTTAACAAGGAAAAAGCTGAGATCATGTTCTTACCATTATCAGTGGTGATTGATGTTATACAGCCCTCAAGATTCCAAGTTTTAATACGTTTATGAAGCTCATCTGCAATGACTTGACTACTATGCGGCGCGGGAACATATTTATTTTCTAATATTACATCTTTAATTTTAAAATTTGGCGTAATCCAAGTTGCAGTGACACCTAAGTACCCGTGTTTGGCTTTACTTGACCAGAAATCTATTGTAAGAGAAACGTTTTCAGCAGTTTGAGTAAGAAAATTTAATAAATTTTCACGATTATATTTATAGCTTTTAAAAATCATGTTTCTAATTTTTTTTTCTCCTGGGATAACAAACGAAGGGTCGAATTTCGCCATTTTTTCCCTATAGGCTTCATCTATCACTATTGAGAGAGGCTGATTTGAATATAACATCCACTTTAGGAGCATTTCTTCACGTCGTTTTTGAATATAGGGAGGATGGGGACGAACTTGTTGTACAAAATCGGTAATTTTGGAATTTCATAGCTAAAAATTAATATAATAACCTTTAAATAAAGTCTTCAATAGATTAATCAAACTCTTGATATAAGAAAATCAAGCCGAAACTAGTGATACAAATCAAAGATCGAATTAATCGATTAGTTGTAAAGTTGACAACTAATCGATTTGAATTTTACAAACTCAACTTAGTTGATCAATCAATTAATTAACTGATCGATTGTTCGATTAACCGACTGATCATTTAAATATCACTCTAATTGATTAGTTGACCAATCGATTAATATACTACTCGACCAATCGATAAGTCAACTAATCGATTAGTCGATTAATCGATTGGTCAACTAATCCGATTAGTTGAATAAAATCGATTCATCGATTGATCGATTTGTATCACTAGCTGAAACCAGTTCTACTTGATATAAAAAAGTTATTAATAAAACTTTGTATAAGAAAGGTTTGTAAAATTTTTATTATTGATTATATCAAGATTTACTTTATTCACTCACAATACCTTTTTTACATTTTCTCTATCATCTTGTACGATTTCATGATTGTCTCTAAGGTGCGTAATAAGATTTCCTGTTGAACTTCACAAATTTTTATATTCTGTACCACATTTTTTGCCATCTTCATCTACGACTTTGCAGACTCGTATTTCTTCACTATTTTCATTAACTGTCATCTCGAAGTATTCATGAGTAAATGATGGTTCTTTACATTATACTTTTTTTTAGGTTTTTGGTCTAAAGCAAAAAATATACCAATATAATTATTATTGATTTTAAATATCTTTAGTTTTATTACTATTAATATTAATACCTTTTTTTTATCTTTTAAAGGTGTAGAAATATGAGACGCAGGCTGAATACTTGACTTAGTAGCTTCTGGTAGGCAAGAAGCTTCAGATGAGGCTACTGAATTACCCGCAGCTTCTATGATAAAATCATCATGATAGTACTCGGAATCATCTTCCATCATCGCATAGTAATATTCCAAATCATTTTCCATTTTATTTAAGGTTTGTATTGTGACTTATATTCAATATTTGAAGAGATTTTATTATCAAGCTAGCGTGTAGCAAAATTGAAGTTTCGTTATCTTTTATAAATTTTTAGATTATTAATTCCCTCAACAGTATTTTACAAATCAATCAATCTATTACTATACTGATAAAGCATATATACACATTCCACGTTTTTTTTTAACAGAACCAATTCTACCGGATATATACTTGATCTTGGCGCAATTTCTCTTTCTTTTTTTGATTATACCATTAAATATTACAGTTAGTGAAAAAAAATCATAAATTGAAATAATTTTATTAAAAAACTGAAGAAACACCAATAAGGAATTATGACATTGGACGAAGTTACAAGGTCAATGGTAATTTTATGATTTTTATAGTACATTTGTTTATTTATTTGTGAATTTTTCTANATAAGGAATTATGACATTGGACGAAGTTACAAGGTCAATGGTAATTTTATGATTTTTATAGTACATTTGTTTATTTATTTGTGAATTTTTCTAACGCATTGCACTAATGGTACGAACAATTCAATATTTCGAGCATATATGCAATCTTTCTGGAACTTTAGAATAGTTCATCAAAACCTTTCAATTATATAAATTGGAGTTTCTTTATTTGAAAATTATTTATTATCGTTGAGGGTAATAAACCATTCAGGGTCTATAACCCGATTTGTACCTTTTTAGAAGCAAATAAAATACTGTATCTGGCAAATTTTTTTTTTTTTTAAAAAAAAAAAATTTGCTGTTTTTAATTCAACATGTATAATTTCGATTTTCAAAACTAAGAACTGAGGGGCTATTTATTAGTACATGTTAAAAACGAGCGTATAAGAATTTTTAGCAATTTGGTGACTGATAGTAAATTAAGTATGACACTTAAATAATTTAATTGGTTTATATTCAAAGCCACCAAAGATAAATGGAACTAGTAAACTTTGATCAGGTCAAGATCAGCGCCATCTTTGTTTTGTAAAAGGCAACGATAAAGTTAATTGTACATATCATGTTTAGTTAGAATTAATCCAGATTTAGGATTCTCAAGCAAGTTGCCAACTTGAAATCAAAGACGTAGGGCTTGAATGAGACGACTTGCTTAAGAATTTTAGAACGTTATCGACTTATCATATAACAAGTATCGCTAATTTAAAAAAACTTCGAATGGCTCCAAAGGTGAGCCTATTTTTAAAGATCCGAATAATAGGATTATAATAGCTGTTATAATTCAGAGTTTGAAGTCTTGTTTTCTCTTACGCTATTCATATATGTCTAGGATGAGGATCTGTGTAATCCTTAATCCTTAATCCGATATTTATTAAGGATCTATCCGTTTTAATAAACAAATTAGGATATCCGTATCTAATCTGAATTATCGGATCAATCTGAATTGTCAGATTACGGATCGAAACACTACTTTTAATAGTGAATTACTCAAAAGGGTATATTGGAAGGAATATTGAACATGGGTAGAAGCCAGAGAGTTTAAATAGGCAATCCCCTAGTTGGGTTGCAGGTATGGCATTTAGTGTAGAACCTTCGGGCGGACTACTTAAATTAGACAACCAAAAGTTGTACGTGTAGCTAGTTGTACTCTCATTATACAAATGGAATATGTGGCACAGTCATATTGACCGGGCCAACCCGTTTGGACCAATAAAGTGCTAGGGTACCTAAGTGGTCACCTTAATATTAAAAAAAAAAAAATAAAACAAAACCTTAGCATTCTTGTGACCCTGTAATTGGATTTCGATGATTTTGGTCTTGTTGGAATCGTCTCGTTGAGATGATCATTTTGGTAGTAAAATCGTCCAAAACGGACCAGTAGATCAGGACCCCGAAGAACTCTAATATAACTTAGATCCAGACTCAAAATTTTAATATAACTTTATACACTTAATTTTATTAAAAGCTTTATACAAAATTATCATAAGTTCAAATTTACTATAAATTATACAATTTCAGATCTGAGTACCAGTATGATCATGTTAACCACCAAAACCAAAAACATAATTACACAAAAAAAAGTGTCGAAGAGAAAATCAGAAACCTATCTAGAAAAAAAAGGGCAGTAGTTAACCATGTTCAAATTCAACAACAAAATTTTTAGTTCCGAAAATAAGCTACCCATACGATCGATGAACGTTGCTATATAGTAAAGTCTAATTTTTACTAAGTAAATCGATTAAGGTCGCATAAGTAACATTGTTCAGCAGATTAAAATACGCGTACCCTAAAAATTTTCATACAAATTGGAGAACTTTTTATTATTTGACTTTTAATTTTTACGTTCAACAGATTTTTTTTTATAAAAAAAAAACCGTTGAACATAAAAATTAAAAGTCAAATAATAAAAAGTTCTCCAATTTGTATGAAATTTTCAGGGTACGCGTATTTTAATCTGCTGAACAATGTTACTTATGTGACTTTAATCGATTTGCTTAGTAAAATTTAGACTTTACTATGTAGCGACTATAATCGATTGACCAAAAATCGCTTTATAAGTTACTCTCGATTTTTTTCTGCATATTTATTTATTGTTTATAACATATTTATTTATCGTCTACAGCATATTTATTTATTGTCTACAGCATATTTATTTATTTATTTTACTTAATAAAGTTTTGTATTCAAAAATAAGCTACCCTTTTATTGTGCTTTAAATTACTTAAAATAGTAAATAAGCTACCCACGGTTTTTTTTTGTTAAAAATCAGCAAAAAAAGGTAGCTGCAACATACGGTAAATATCAATTTATATCTACTTAAAAATTTTCCCGATGTATATATAGTATTGTTATACAAAAAAAGATCGTACTTGTTATAAAGATCGTTTTTGTTATACAAATAAACATCTAACTTTGCAAAAAATTACCAGTTGGTTAGGGCAGTGTCATTAATCCCCTGATTATTTTTTATCAGAGGCCTACCCCCCTCCCTCTTTCTTAATATATAAATAGTCAGGTTCTTATATATAATTTCAACTTTTTTTACCCCCCTCCCCTCCTAAAAAATCACCTGATTTTTGTTACTCCCCTTATACAAATTTAAACATACGACATATGGAAAAATTATATATAAGTCTATACAAAGCCAGATCTCAGTATTACATATATTCTTCGGGGTCCTAGTAGATCGAAGGTTATTTAATATTAAAAATTATATATATTATATATATTTTATTTAATATTAAGTAACCTTTGATTACTGGTCCGTTTTGGACGATTTTACTACCAAGATGATCAACTCAATAAGACGATTCTAACAAGCCCAAATTCATCAAAATCCAATCACAGGGTCACAAGAATGCCAAGGTTTTGTTTTATGTTATATATATATCTTAAAATTTTATTTTAAGACATATATAAAATAATACAAAATCTTAGTGATCTTGTGACCCTGCGATTGGATTTCGATGATTTTTGGCTTGTTAGAATCGTCTCATTGAGATGATCATTTTGGTAGTAAAATCGGCCAAAACTGACCAGTAGATCAAAGGTTACTTAATATTAAATAAAATATACTTTACTGAAAGGTATTAAATAGTAGCCAAATAGTAAACAAATTATAACTAAATTATATATTTATTATAAATACTTAGATGAAAATAAGATATAATCTAGTAATTTATTTGTTAATTTGTAGTTACTGCACATTAAGGCAATAGTAAACCTTTATTTCAATGTTATAAATATTTATATAATATTTAGTAACAAAATGTATAATATTTATTATTAAAATTGAAATTATTTATATACTGTTTAATATTAAAATTAAAATTATTTATTTACTATTTAGTATAAAAATTACAAATATTTATATTCTCTTTAATATCAAAATCGCAACTATTTATACACTATTTAATAACAACTTATATACTATTTAATATTAATTTAATATACTATATATTTTTTATATATTTGCAATTACACTTTTCTATATACAATTCAATTATAACACTAAAATCACTAATTAAAAAAAAAACTAAATAAAGGATACTCTCAAACACTCCTCTCAATGTGTTCAAGATTATGCACAAGTACTACGATTCATCAAAATAATCCTTATAGCATTTTTACTGAAAATCTATATCTCAAATACAGATATCAGCACAATTCCATGATAAAAAAGATTATCGCAATGATAAACTTGATTGATTGGCTAAACCAGCTCTACTAATTAAAAATTGACCGTTGATCTGTTAATTTAAATTTAAGTGCTTGAGAGCGACCAGAATCAGTTATATTAAAAATCTTTCAAAAATAATAAATGAAATGCAATTCTATTCTTTCAAGACTACCATTAGCCAATGCATCCATTACCTGAATAATACTGAGTACTACCGTATTGGCGCGTAATAATGCGCATCTACGCATTATTTTGAGACCCTGCGCGTTATTTTAGGACATGCAAGCACAGTAATTCAAATCATTTTGACAAAGTTGGTTATAAGAGGAAGCTCTACTCTTAATAATGAACTTAGTCTGAAAATTTGATCAAAATATGTAATATGGTACATTTAAAGAGGCGCGTTAGTTTGAATCAAAAATACAATTTTCAAAAAATGGGAGTTTCGAAATAACGCTTATGTGAGTTATTACGCGCCAATATAGTATTCACTAATCCAGCAATTTAATAAGACGTAGTAGAGTTTCGAGAATATATCATGCAAACGATTCATCAATGTATTTACGAATACATGGCATTAGGTGTACATTAGCTAATAGGTGGATCAAGACGTTGATGATTAAGAGATATAGTACACAAAATAAACATTATATGAATAAAAAATAGAAATTTATAGGACACACAATGACAGAATAATACAAGCGGAATAAGCAGGTTTCAAAGTCTTATCTGCGAAATCCAGAAATAAAAAAAGGATGAGGAGGCCGTTGAGATTCATAATGGTGAAATTATAGATAATGAGTTCGAAGTCGATTATGGTCAAGATAAAGCTGCAGAAGATAAAATGGTATTGAACTTGAAATAATAACGTCTAGAATTGCGGAAGAACAATTCTTAAATATAAAAATCGCCACAATAAGAATAGTATACCCACCTTCATGTTTAAACATCTAGATATAAATAAGCTTGCTTTACCTATTGAATTCATTTTCAATGAAGAGTCTGAGCAGAAACTTAAAAGATCAAACTGTCGAAAAAGTAGAACAGGAAAAAACCAATAAATCAAAAAAAGGATATAGGTATAAAAAAAGAGCTCAAACAAATAAGTGGTGAATCAGAATATGCAAGTAAGAAATTGTCAAATACCATCTCTACAAATCTCTACAACAACGTATTCAATCATGATGGAGAGTAGTGTACCTGGTGAAAATGATTCAAAAAATAATAATAGTATTACCAGATATGATAAAAACAAAATCATTGCACTATGGACGAAAATAAGATAAAAATTAAAGAAATCAAAAATAAGAATACTCGACATCGCTTATCTCTTTCCGAAAGTAACGATATCCTCGCCTATACATTAAAGATCAATTGAAGATTGGTGTCAAAGGCAAGGAAATAATTGAGCAGTACAGCTTATTCTTATTATAGTGAGGTCGCTGAACTAAGAAAAGTATCTCTATAGCGTATACTGTTATATCGAGAGAATTCTATCGAGTAATACCGCAATTTAAATTCTTCCCTATATCAAATCATTTATAACGAGAATGAATTGTAATCAACACAGAGTTAAAGATCAAAGATGAGACAATAGTAGAAAGAGTAGCTTACTCGAAATTTAGTCTAGTAGAGTTAGTAAAACATTATAGAGACAATATATTAGCTGAAGTAAATAATGGACATGCCATATATAAAACGACTATAAATAATTGTTATAGATGGTTAATAGCAAAAAAAGTAAAAACAAAAAATAAGACGTCAAATAACCGACGTATTATTGGAAACAAATACATATCTCAGCACTGAAAAGTAAGGCGACAATAGAAAAACCAAGCTCAGGTTATTGACAAGATGATAACGTCTCCTCAAACCTATTTATTAAAGTCTAGTACAAAGGAAAGCAAATTTGTAAAAATAAATTGTAAGTATAAATAACATGCCAAACCATGTTTAGAATAACAAAAAACATACATTATAATCATTACACTATCTTGTATGTTGTATAAACTTCGTTCATTATACCTAAAGTTTGTTAGCGAGAACGACCAAGTTCAGGTATTGACAAGACCATTTACCTATATTAAACCTTTACTGATGATAATGTCTCCTCAAACCTATTTATTTGATACTAAGAAACGGAAATCAGTAAGGTTATAGAGTCTAGAACAAAGGAGAGCAAATTTGTGAAAATAAATTGAAAGTATAAATAACATGCCAAACCATGTTTAGAATAACAAAAAACGGTACATTATAATTATTACACTGTCTTGTATGTTGTATAAACTTCGTTCATTTTACCTTAAGTTTGTTATAAGAAAACGCGAGAATGTATGATCTTTTAGTTCGACCTTCTTGTAAAACTTGCAAAACTCTAAAAATTTGAAGCATCAATCTTACGTAAGTGCGATCAATTATTTTTAATAACAAAAAATATTACACAAGATAATAGAGGCACGTCTAATCGTAACAACTGGACAACTTATTTAGTATCGTCTTCACAGTCATTGAATTAAATGTGCCCTAATTTTTTTTAATATTTCTTTTAAAAATAATCGATTGACGTTTTAAACGACGCCCATTTTAAATAAAGGCTTTGAGAGTTACCTTACATCTAACGCTAATAGGTACAATAATACTGTAATAGGAGACATATTTTTGTGATCATCTAAAAGACTCTATACTAATAAAGTATTATACAGCTTTGAAAAAATCCATATTTTTTATATATAAGTCATTCTCAAAATCATGATCACTACCACCAATGCATTCATTATTACAATCATGAACAAAATGTGCCATATTGTTTGTGTCAACTTCACTTATAGAACAAATTTTTCGTGTATTTTGAAGTCTATAAACTGGACATTCTAACTTCGTTTGAGTGGTAAGTTCATATTTATCAATAATAATAAAAGCAAAACGTTGATTATCCCTTTTATGGCTAAAAATTGACCTTAGAATCGCAAAACTTTCACCCTCTTCCTTAGAACTTATAGTTACAACATTACCAACATGCAGATAATAATGTGCATCAATTTCACCCTCTACAGAAAAACAAGCGAGCTCATAATAGCAACATGAACTTTCAAAAAATACTGATTCATAGCCCATTTCTTGATATACTGATGCCAGTTCTCTACGAAAATCGGAATCATTTAGTAAACTTCCAACTTTTTTTGTTGGTATGCGCTTCTTCAAAATTACATTTGAGACATACTCATCTAATGAAGAAATAATATGTAAGATTACTAAAATTCATACAATTCAATAAAGTATTTTTGATTAAACCTTTACTTATATCCTCAGGATCAAAGAATTTTTCGATAATGAACCAATTATCCATTAAACGCTTAAATTGATGTGGAAGGTTCATTAAAGTATGATTTGTAAAAGGAAAACGTTTGTCAATACCACCATCGAATAAATGGTGTACTGCAAACAATGTTGTATATCGTTTCAACAAGTCGAGGTCTACATTTTTCCGATTTGATCGTGACACTGCATTTTTAAATATACGGTGCACCATTTCTTTTGTTTCTACACTTGTATTTAATAAAGTAGCATAGTTTTTTGCATGTTGTACTAAATGGTAACTAGTATGTAAATTCGGAAGATTTTCAAAATCCTTAAATGCCTATTATTAATGAATGTATTATTTTTGTTTATAACAATTAATATTTTTATTTATTTATTTATTTAAAACCCTTCTAGCGAAGGATGCCAGGAGACATAATACAATTAATATTTTAATTACCTGTGAAAATAATTTTCTTTATTTTCTTTCATTATCTAAACATTCACGCAATTCAATATAATCAGCATCTGTAAAGAATTGTTTAAATGCTATTGTCATTGTTTTTGCTATTATTACCCAACATTTCAGCCAAAGTTTTGTAGCTAGATCGCTTCGTGAAATTCCAGTTCGTTGCTGAAATTTAGTAAGTTCTGAATTTTTGAAATGTGAAGGTTTTAAAAACCTATTAAGAATAAACGGTATCATCATAGCCAAACGTAAGCCATCTGACATCATAAAACTGTCAAGATGTGAGATCGGATTCGGCAACTTTTGCCACGTTCTTGGATATTCAAAAGACTTCCAATACTTTATGAATATCAATTTCCCTTCTGTTGAAAGTGCTTCAATTGTTATCTTGAAAAACCTTAGTACTTTGCCGGCTGTAAGATGATAGACATCTTGTGGAGACTGAAGATGTCTTTCTCTCTTTAACTTATCAAGCAGGGACGGTTGTAAACGCAATCCATATTTTGTGGCAAGCTCTTCACATCTTTTTACCGTGGTTAGTGCCGAAATCTCTTCAAATTGACCATCAGTAATATGATGATAACGGAAACCAGTGATAAATCAAAACCTTCAGAGGTCCAAAAATCTTTTGCTATATTGCAAGTATGGCAACCCCTTATGGCACTGTGCCTTTTAACTCCAGCCAAGTCATTTCCTTGCGGCAAATCAGCTGTCACATCCCCAAGACTTGCAATGACAAGGCTTTTATTTTTTTGTACATCCATTATTACTCCTTTTTCTAGCTCTTCATCTCATCAACAAAAGGCTTGATAAAATCATCGAAACGATCCCCGAATGGAACAAACCCAATCACAAAATGATTTTTAAGTTGTTTCCTTTTGTTGAAAGGTAAATTTCCGATCTGGACATAAACACCTCCAAGTGAATGGTAAACGTTACGGAACGTTCCAAAATCGTCATAGTAAAGGTCAATATACAACTTATAAATTGGAAGATTCGTTTCTGGTATCTCTAATGCAGTAAATTCCGAAGGGTGTTTATAGGAATATTTGACGCTTCTTAACTTCCAATGTTCCTGATATTTATAAAGAATTTCACAAATAAAAATTGAGGTTGAAGAAGACAATATATTAACATTGTGTTCGTTGTAAAGGATGACGATTGGAACAACTTTGACAATGTTCTGTAATTCAACAATTATGACTGAATTATCCATCTCTCGATCTAATAACCATAGCTCATTACGAGACCTTTCTCTTCGACTATTACTCTGTAGATTATATGGTAGTTCATTGAATGTTAAAACGCGTTGAACTGTTGCTTTGAGATTGTCATCTATATTAACTATCGATAAAATTCAGCCAAATTTATTTCCTGTCACCGATTCTCTATAAACTATGAACTCTCCGCAACTGTATTCTGCTAAAAAATTAATAAACCATATTAATAAAATGAACATGTTTTTTAGTAATACTTTATTATATTTGAGTTTCATACAAGATAAATATGCAATAAATGATATACATCCATTAATTGTTATAGATGCTTGCTCAAATCGTGAAGATTCTTTCCATATATTTCCGTGCCAAAGTTCTTTGTTCCTTATGACATTCTGACCTGGTCCGAAGTACATTTGGTCGAACAATGAAGGATTATTTAAAGAATGCCAAATGATATCAGTGATGGATAGATAATACATTTCTTTAGTATCTTTGAAAGTAGATGGCGTTTTCTTATTTAAAATATGAATATTTCTTGTCTTGATTGGAAGTAAAAGTAATCTTTGCCGATACTTCCTAAACCGACGAATATTTGTTATGACATCTTCATTTTTAAACTGTGGGTGGCGAATTATATCCACTAATTCGTCATAAGCTTGAGTGGCTATTAAATATGTACAACAAATTTAAATTTAAATTTTTATAATTTTGTTAATAATAAAATGAATTTTCCTTACATATTTTATGCTTTTGAATCCAAAAAAACATCAACGCCTCAGTGATATTTTTGAAATATAGAGCAAATTCACTACTAACAGATGGCATTTGCTCAATATCTAATGCTTTATCAACAACTTTATCAGATTCTTCTTTTGGCGCTTAATTATTATAATCTACTGGCATTTCGTCATTGTCTAATATATCCTTATCAAATAAATCAGATTCTTCGTTTGATATTTCGCTGTCATAATCTAATGGTATTTCTTCATTATCCAATATTTTATTATCAAGAAAATCTGACTCTTCTTCGCTTGACACTTCATTACTATAATCCACAGGCATTTCTTCTTCATCCATTATTTTCTCATTAAAAGAACTTCTATAATTTATTTCTTCACCCCTCAATAATTCATTGTCGTCTGGTATTGTATCATCATTAGGCATCTTATGATCATTCGTCTTTTTATAACCAGTCTCTTTATTAGCATGTTTTTTAGAGTCCAATGGCGTATTAAGTATATTGCGTGGATTTCTTATATAGTTTTGACGCGTTTTAAAGGAAAAGTACCGACTGCGAAACATCATGAAAAAGAGTCTTTGAATTAAGTTTATTATATATATAGCGATAGCTTCACGTGAATCTGTAATTGATCAGTAATGCTATATTTAAAGTAACAAATTTGACAAGTTTGATAAAATTCTTATAGTTGAGTATGCACACTTATGTGAATTAGATGTAAAATTGCTTATTCTTAATTCCCAAAGCGGGCATTTTTCTTAAATTTTTTCTTGCTTTTGTTATAAACTGATTGCATAAAAAATAATAATCAAATTACTTAATTATTTAATTACTTTTTTTTATCATAACCTTATTGGTTGATTGTATAAAGTAAAAATTAATAATCAAATTATTATCAATATTGTTTTTTATTTATTCCCTTTATCTTACCGATTAGTTCATTATTTTATTTTTCCTCATTATAATGAGTTCCAGAAATGCAAAAAAACGCGCAAACGAAAAAATAAGCACAAATAATTTAAATAAAAAAGGTCGTAAGAAACAAGTAGTTGTTTCACCTTCAGATGATCTTAATAATCTTTTAAATGATACTACTATTTCACAAAGTACAAGCACTAAAAAAGGTCACAAAAAGAAGCAACAAGAAGAAATAATTGCGCCTTTACCCTTAAATGATCGTGACAATAATACACAAAGTAAAAATAAAAAGGGGCGTAAAAAAAAGCATGAAATAGTTGCACCTCCAGCATCACAAATAATTACTGAACTATTGAAAGATGATGTTCCTAATAATGACGATGATAATGATGGTATTCTTACTAACGGAAATATTTCTAACAATGGTGATGTTTTCAATAATGATGATGTTTTTAATGATAGTGATAGTTTTAATGATAATGAGTCTGTAGCTCAAGACTTTGCAACTGTACCCTTAAGGCCGATATCAACAGAATCCAATCAGCAAAAAAAGTCAATGTTTAACTCAAGGAGCAATAATCAAATTCAAAATGATATTATTTCTTCGAACAAAGTAGTATCTTCAAGACCGATATTGATTTCTGATTCAGAACCAAGAAACGAATTGGATGTTTTAGATAGAACATCAAGAATCAAACCGACTACAGTTCCGGATTCAAGAACAAATAGTCAATTTGACTATATTTCTCTAAATAGAACTTTAAGATCAGGACCAAAGTCTCCTTTGGAGTCGGCGATAATATGATGAACATTCAAATGAATCATACTCATAATGTAATGAATAATTCAACTATTCATTTCGATACAATTGATAATGCTGTTCCTTCGCCCTTTAATAAAATGACGATTTACCAACTCTGTTCTTGGTTGTGTGAGAATCCCAATGTTCTGCAACTAGCAAATAACATGAATCTATCAATGCAAGCACCAGTCATAGAAGGATTACAGCTTATGCCTTCAACCTCACCTGGATCATTAACTATGCAGCAACCTCGAGAGGATAAGACAAAGGCCTGTCGTGATTTTTTAGAAGAACTGAAATGCTTCTTTCTTCGTGTTCGGAGTCCTAAGAAGGGTACATTTGAGGAGTTAGTGCAGAAAATCTTCAAGTGTGAACTTAATTCTGCCGAAGGTATCGAGTGGCTTCATATAGCAACTAGGAACTTTGGTGATTTCTGGAACAAATTAGTCAATGGTGTCATGGATTTAATTAAAGTTTTTAAACAAACAAGGTAATTTAGTACTATATACAGTACATTGTCTTATTACGCATTTATTAATATTCTTCGATTATAGATCCGCAACAGGCCCCTTGCAAAAAGTAGAAATTATTACTTTTGTAAACGAGTTTGCAACCGAAAAAGTGCTAGCTCGGTGGTTAAATGCAACTAATATAGATGAATTAAAGGCACAAAATTCTATATACCATTTATGTAAATTGATCCAGCATGCATTTGCTATTAATTATTTATCACAAGACGTTGAAAGGACAAAAACTTTGGATAATTTGACAAAGGACATCACAGTACCATCACGGAATGGGAAAAACTTAGCTAGCAATTTACATTTGTAACATGTTTATTTTTACTTTCATTATAGTCATTTGATTATACTTATTTTCAAAATAATTTATGTATTGAGCAATTGTCATATTTCACATTTATTTCACAATATATAGTAACTGTATTCAAATACTATAATATTGTTGTAAAAAAAGACTGCTTTATTAATTCGTATAAGTTCTAAAAAAAACTATTTACTTGACATTTTTTAGACATTCCTTATATAAGTTACGTGATTCCCATAAATTTTGATTTAAGATTACGTGAGAGTGCGACTCTACAAGGTAAAATTTCCATTATATTAAAGTGTTGAACCCACGTAAGCACTATTATCAAAATATTATATTTTGCACACATAAGGGAAAGTGATTTTCTATTTTCTGATTTGCTATAAATAAACAAATTTGAGAGTTTGGTGGGTCTTGGCCCAGTTCGGAGCATATTTTTTCAGATATCGGTTTGGCTTTGTGAATTAAATTAATAAATATCTTGTTGATTTTTAGAAAATATCCAACTGAAAACGTTACCTGTAATACCCAGAGTAATCAAAGAGAAGCCTATAAGTCATATCTTTATACGCTTGGTGGGCTTGATCTTGCAGAACTTCATGTGATTTGTGTATTAATGGATAGTTACCTTATATTAACAGTATGTACGCACATGTAATAAGACAATAAGGTAGCTGCGCGACGTTGTCATGCAAAACCAGAAACGGAAGAATTAATAGGTCATATTAGAAGTTTTAAAAAATGAAATGTTTAACAGTTTATTAATACTAATTAATAAATTATGTACACATAAAAAAAATTAATACTGTGAACACATACCGCAATATTATAGAATCCTTTAAAACATCAATCCCTACACGATAAACAGTAACTTAAAGGTCAACATGCATGGCACAAGGAAACGACCATCCAATCAACAGTACTAATTGTAAAACGTTATAAAAAAACAAGCCCCCATATTAATACAATTACGAATTAAGTTCGAAAAATATAAATTCGGTACCAATATAAAATAAAAAAAAATCTTAAGTGACTAAATACACAATCGATAATCCAAATGGAATTCCGAGTAAAACAAGTAAAAACAAGCTACAATGTTAACACATAAATCAAGAAAGCACGATGATAAACAATGTACACATAAAAAAATCAATACTGTGAACACATACCGTAATATTATAGAATCCCTTAAACATCAATCCTTACCACGATAAACTTAAAGGCACGAAATGTAAACTTGAAATACTTACTTAAAAACTACTTAAAATAGTCCTTTTTGAAGGGGTAATCATACATGAATAGCACGTACGTACGTACAAAAGCCATATCAAACCAGATTAATATAAAATGCAATGTCATATGAAAATATAACCAATCAAAGAACTATATTTGTTCACATAATTTCACTCTTCAGATAACCATACACTACGTTGCACTCCATTCCTGGTAAATATTAAGTGACTCAATACACAATCGATAATCCAAACGGAATCCCGAGTAAAGCAAGTAAAAACAAGCTACAAATGTTAACACATAAATCAAGAAAGCACGATAATAAACAATGGACACATAAAAAAATTATTACCGTAATCATATACCGGAATCCCTTAATCAGTAACTCAAAGGCAGGAAACATAAACTTGAAATACTTAAATAGTCCTTTTTGTATGGACAATCATGCACAAATAGCACAAAAAAGTCATATCGAACCGGTTTAATATAAAATGCAAATTTGGAACATCGCATTCCACAATGTTATGTGAAAATATAACCAATCAAAGAACCGTATTTGTAGTCACACCATTTCACTCTTCAGGCACTCCGTTCCTGTAAAAAAAGTTAGATGAGCATGGTGTTTCAAAATTAACAAAAGTGGTACAAAAGATTTCTTTGCAAAAAATACGGTTTACTCTTTGCTTTGAATCTCTAATCTCTTAAAACTAATATGAAGCTAAATTTTTCTACAACACTAATTGGCAAAAAAATATTGACTTTATGCTATAAAGTGTTTACCTATGATACAGCCCAGAAACGATTTGTTAACAAAAATAAAAGTAAGTTGACATGTAAGTATATGTTCAAATTGTTGATTGACTAGTACTGTATATTGCGTATATGAAAAAATACCAAATCTCAAAATTTTTTTTTAAATTGTTTTTTTGATCTAAAATAACACCTATGTATGTTACTTTAAAATTTTTATTTTTTAAAAAATTGTTTTTTGGGCTCAAAAGAATACCTCCTCGGTGACCCAAATTTACCAAATAGTTCGAATTGGTACTCATGTTTATTTGGATTCGATTTAAATTCGGGTATGAAACCAAATTGACCAAATTTGCAATACCAATTTATAACAAAAAACATATAGATACAGTACTATAAAATAGTTTTGTTCTTAGCATTAGGTAGTCGAATGTTTTTGTCAGATGCATAATAAAGTTGATACAAAATTTATTTGATATTGTAAAAAGATTATAACGAATTTGTTGCTATTTTATAACAATTTAATTAAAGATATTGTGTTAATATAATTATAATTTCTTGGCAAAATTGTGACAATATTAAACCAATATTATTACAACTTTAAATTCAAATTGTTAAGACATTTTAGTAAGATGTTGTAACAATATAAATGCAATTTTTATACAATTTTTTTGCGATTTCGATATAATATTGAAATGAAATAGTATTTATATATTAAAAAAATTAATCATAACAAAATTGTAACAATTATGTAATTATATTGTAACAAATTCTTAACAATTTTGTTACAAAATGCAGAGTTTCTGTAAAGTATATAATATATATACCGTATATTCCCAAAAATAAGCTACTCCAAAAATAAGCTACTTTACTGATTTTTTTCAAAAATCTCAAAAAACACGTTAGCAGTTGCTACATATAAAACTTTTTTCTTACTAAGTAAACTTCAAAAGTTTGATTAAGTAAAGTAGTTCAGCACATCAAAATACACATACAATAAAAATTTCACGTCATCTGGACAACTTTTTATTAGTACGTTTTCAATTTTTCTAAAAATTTAACAATACGAAAAATAAGCTACCCCACGTTTTTTTGTGTAATTTTTGGCCAAAAAGGGGGGTTGTCTAAAGCCATGTACCCACGTGACATTTTCGTGTAAATCAACCAAACGGAGTCACGAAATTTTGTTTATACGGATCAGCCCAAAGAAGTCAAAAAACAAAAAAAATGCAAAAACATGAAAACGGTATTCTAAACCTATCTTGGCCCATTAATAAAAAATGTCGGGAAGGTAATTTTACCTATATTGGTCCTAACCCTAACCCTGATCCTAATGCTAAACAGTCTCTAATACGAATTTTAAAGGTATAGTGTAATACAATATAAATATAAATGCCGAATTATTTGTTGTATATACAAAAATCAGCAGTTTATATAAACAAAGTTAGAATAATTTTAAAAATTAAAATAAATTAGTCGAAAACAATTTAAAAATTGATTTTTAATCTTATGTAAATATAAACAAGAATATTTCAATATATTTTTCAATTTTTCAATACTATAAAATTTTGCGAGGAGTTGTTAATTTTTACGAGGAGATCTACATAAATTATCAACTCTGATTGGTTAGAATCTATGTAAATCATATGATCATCATATGATTTGTTATGATTTGCATAATTTGCAACGTGATTACTATTAAAAATGATCTATGTTACACTCTACCTTTAACTAAAATTTCAAAAAAACACGTGAGTACATGGCTTTAGCCATCCCCCAAAAAAGGTAGCTTATTTTTGGGAATATACAGTAATTTTTAATATTAAATAACCTTTAATTTACTGGTCCGTTTTGGACGATTTTACTACCAAAATGATTGTTTCAATGAGACGATTCTAACAATCCCAAAATTATCGAAATCAAATCACAGAGTCACAAGATCGCTAAGGTTTTGTTATATTTTATATATCTAATATATGTACAGTCAACTCTTTCTAATTCGAACTGCAGGGACTGCTTTTTTTTATTATATAAAAATTTGAATAAGTTTAGTTTTTAACAAGTTATATATAGCTTATCCGAACTTTATAATAAAATTTACAAATGTTCTAGAAGATTTTGTTCAGTTTAGAGAGAGTTTAATAGTGTTCGGTTTAGAGAGATTTGTCTTAAAATTTATTTTAAAACATATATAAAATAACACAAAATCTTAGCGATCTTGTTACCTTGTAATTGGATTTCAATTATTTTTGGCTTGTTAGAATTGTCTCATTGAGACAATCATTTTGGTAGTAAAATTGTCCAAAACGGTCCAGTAGATCACAAGCTATTTAATATTATCTATATTTGTATAATATATTATAAAAAATTAGTCATTATATTAACCAATCAGAATTGAGATAGGGTGATCACACCATACATGGATGGTGGTGGCTACTAAGTAAAAAATATTACGTGATTTATGGCACGCCTCTTACCCTAGGGCTCAGATTTTAGTACCTATACCCGGCCCATTAAACTATGGGCACCCTTCGAACTACTCATGGGTCCCATCAAAAATATAAAGGTCAATATTTTTTAATTTATCTAAATCTACTTCGACCTGTTCTGCTTCTGAGTAAGCTTTCTCGGCTCTATTTTAATCAATGGTAGGAATTCTAATACTATCGTTTTCTTGATTTTTTTTTTTTTTTTTTTTTTGACAGTCTTGCCGGTGTTATTTTTAGTGATTTATAACGACCATAGTTGTTATTTATTTTCCACTATTACAACTCAGCTATCCCCGGTTTTTTGCTTTCACAACACCCAGAAGCGACCTGTCTTCACCGACCACTACAGTGGCCGGAAATCTTCGCAGCCAGTTTTCGGACTGCTTGCGCCACAAGTTCATGTAGTATCTTGTAATATCCAGACTTAGGCCTCACATTACATCTCGTGACTTCATTTATTCCAAATCGGGGTTTGGTACAGCCCTCGTCATCGTAACCTTGATTGTCAATCGCTGCCCATTCTAGGTTCCTAATTTGGTCTAGCTCGGCTGGCTTCTTAAAATCGCCGCTACTTGGATTTGAACTGGCAACCTTGCGATTTGCGACCTTGGAGCATAATCGCTATACTATCGGACCCAAGGTCACATCGTCTTCTCGATTTACAAACATTAATTATTTTTTAAACATTAATTATTTTTTTTTAAACATTAATTATTTTTTAAACATGAATTATTTTTTAAATATTAATTATTTTTTAAACATTAATTATTTTTTAAATTAAAATAAAAAAGTTGTATAGCGTATAAATAAGAATTAGCGTTTTAGATTATGATAATATAGAAACGGTTCAAGAAATTCAAAAAAATGTCTAAAAAAATGAGGATGCTATGAATAAAAAAAGCGAACTAACAAGAAACGAATTGAAAGGTAGAACAGTTTGTAATATGTAAGTTCGTTACATTTATTTTTTAAATAAGGCTAATCCTAACGAAAACGGCTTTCCTGCCTATATGTGCATGTGTAAAATAAAATTTTAATCATATTACTAATTGATCTTAAAAGTAATCATTACATGCACAGTCTACATCCTAATACCATTATTTATTATTATAGTTAGTTAGTTCTCTAGCACTAGTAATAGCGATATTACAATCAATAAAAGCATCGATTTGATGTGAAGCACTAGTACAATAGCGCTCAAATTTTTTCACTAATCGGAAAGTATTACGCCAATATATGCAAATAAAATTAAGTATAAATTTTTATAATAACGTAATAATACTATGTATCATAACTAACTTTAACTTATTGTTATTATATAAATATATTGGTTACCACATAATCTCATGGACATCCATGTCCGCAAATATCTAATGATGTAATATCACATAATCTTGATGTCCGTGAATATCTAATAATGGAATATTAAAAATACAAATAATATAATAATATTAATTAAAATAAAATTATATAAAGCTATCATAACCAAAGCAAAGCAAATTTATTTATTTTTTTTTTATCCGTGTTTAAATCCATTTAAAAAAAAAATTGTCAAACTAGACAAAAAAAAAAATCTCAAACAAATTTATAAATCCCAACCAAATTTATCTGCCATATCCAACCAATTTCTTTGGCACATTAATGCGGCTATTGTATCTGGATCCAATAAAGTATGACTATCATCAATTATACGATCTGCACAGCTAAACATCTGTTCTGATGCAACGCTTGAAGCAGGTATAGCAAGAAAATCCTAGGCCATTGCCGACAAATTAGGAAATTGTTCTCTATTATGCTTCCACCATGTAAGTATGTTGGTAGTTTTCTGAGTAATTGGTTTATCTAAATACTATTTTACTTCACAAAGTGGATCATTTTTTCTTATCCAAGTTTGCTTTGTAGCATATTCGAAGAAATCATCAACATGGTTTTCAAATATCGATACTTCATTTTTATTAATGGGAATTTCATTATCATGATTAACGGTTGAGGAATATGTACGAAGATATATATCTTCAAATTTAATTTTAATAATATTAGAAATAAAAATATACATAAATGCATATATATAATATTAATTAATAAATATTCATACTTTATTCGAATGTTCTGTATTTTTTTATTGAGATTATACGATAACAATTTTTTCTTTTCATAGTAATAATATGCAATAAATTGTATTTTGTAATAAGAATCCAAAATACATGCGATCATATGTAAGAGGCTGCTGTGTTCCCAATACTTATTAAATTTTTCAATCATAGCTTGACTAATATTGCGAATAAAGCTATCTGAATGTAATTTTATACTCATAAAATGGTTAAGAGTTGGGTATGAATTTGCTGACACTTTCAAAGTATCTATTTTTATTTAAAAATTTTAAAAATTAGTCTAGTTATTCATATTAGAATTTGATTATTTAAATGTACAGTAATCGTATTCTTCATACATTTATAAAAGAGTTTTAATATATTAGAAATAGCCTCTGCATTTTTCCATTTCTCATCGTCGGGTATATTAGGAAATGTTTTATCTCTGTCCTTCATTCTAAGAAATATATTTTTAATTCATACAACTGATTGTAGCATTAGAAACGTTGAGTTCCAACTAGTGTTCCAAATCAAAAATCGATTAACCGGATTAATTGATTAATCGACGATTAATTGATTGGCTTTTCAAATATGCGATTAATCGATTAATCCGATTAATCAATTAATCGATCAATTGATTAATTGATTAACCCAATTAATCAATTAATCGATCAATTGATTAATCGATTAACCCGATTAATCGATTAATCGATCAATCAAAATATATGAAAAACTTTTTTTTAACTATTTCTTCGCTCAAAAAAGTTTGTATTTATTCACTATAGTAATCAATTAGTTGATTAATCGATTGGTTGGTTCAATCAATCAATCGATTTAATCGATTAATCAATTTTACCAACTAGTCGATTAATTGATTAGTTGGTACAATCGATTTTTAATTGATTATTAAAAAAATTTTTATCTGATTAATCAATTGCATTTTTTGATCCGATTTGGAACACTAGTTCCAACACGTGTCACAATCTAGTAGTAGAACTACAGGTTTTAGGGATTCAGATTCGCAGATGTCCAAAAACATTTAACGCCTTTTTGGCGATGTATGTATTGCTTTAACACAACTACGAATCTAAACAAATTTAATAAAAATATTAATATTGAATAAAAAAATTAATATCAATTTTTAATTAGTATATAATTACTTTTCCAATAGCTGCAGCAATTTTTTTTAGCCTGTCTTTCACAAGATTCTGGTATGATTCCCCGAAAGTTAGTTACCCGCTAGCTCATTTTACCGACCCCATATCCCCGACAGAATATTTCACCTACAGCACTTTTTGTTGACAGAATCTTTCCTCAACATACCATGTTTTCGACATCACCTTTCCTAGAAATCTCATATTTTCGACAAGACATTTATCTGACATAACATATTTCTAATTTGACTTTTCTCCGACACTAATTTTTATTGAATGCACTTTTTCTGACAAGAATGACAAACCCAGTGATCATCATATCACGTAAAATCATGCAGCTACATCATTTGTTTACTAGCACTATCAACCCTAACCCTAATCTAACCCTAACCCTAATTTAGGCCGAGAACTACCTTAGTATCGCCAACAAAATTTTTACGTTCACGTGATTATTGGCCAATAAAAGATTATAATTTGGTGTAATGTAACATGATCAGGAAATTTCAAAACAAACGTCTCAAAAACGTCTCTTTTGTCAAAAAAGCTTATTTCTCAAAAGTTTGCATAAGAAACCACTTTTTTTTAACTAAAAAAAAGTATTCCTTGAGCAATTTTACTATATAATATTCTAAACCCAAACAAATCCTAACTGAGCACTCACCCTAACCCTAAACTAACAAAAAAATTTTGTTGTCATCACGTGAGCGTAAAAATTTTGTTGGCGCATCTAGGGAAGATTTAGGCCGAGTACTTAATCATGTGATATGATGAACACGAATATATCACTCTACCTATTTAAACGAAATTCAAATTGGGGAAAGATCTTGTCAGAAAAATGATGTCGGAAACAAGTCATGTCAGAAAAATGTTCTTTCTGAAATACATCATATCAGTAAAATGTCTTTTCGAAAATATGTCCTGTCAAGGAAAGGAGAGGTCGAAAACATGGTATGTCGAGGAAAGATTCTGTCAACAAAAAATGCTGTAGGTGAAACATTCTGTCAGGGATATGGGGACGGTAAAATGAGCTGGTAGGTAACTAGCTTTCGGGGAATCAAGATACAATGCTTTCACAATGAGGTTTAAGATATGGACAAGGCACCGGTTATGAAAAAGCTCTTCATCAACTTGTATATAAGAGTCTTGAAAAATGTGATTGGCTAATTCATGAATTGCATCATTTGATGCAGCATTGTCGAGAGTAATAGTTTGCAACTGTAAAAAAAAAATTATTAATATTTAATAAAAAATTATTTACTTAAACTAGCTNTGTCAAGGAAAGGAGAGGTCGAAAACATGGTATGTCGAGGAAAGATTCTGTCAACAAAAAATGCTGTAGGTGAAACATTCTGTCAGGGATATGGGGACGGTAAAATGAGCTGGTAGGTAACTAGCTTTCGGGGAATCAAGATACAATGCTTTCACAATGAGGTTTAAGATATGGACAAGGCACCGGTTATGAAAAAGCTCTTCATCAACTTGTATATAAGAGTCTTGAAAAATGTGATTGGCTAATTCATGAATTGCATCATTTGATGCAGCATTGTCGAGAGTAATAGTTTGCAACTGTAAAAAAAAAATTATTAATATTTAATAAAAAATTATTTACTTAAACTAGCTATACAAGTTAAAATGTCCAGACTTATGCGATTTCAGGATTTTTCATTGTTTAAACAATGAAAAATCCTTGGAATCGCATAAGTCTGAACATTCTAACACAAGTAAAAAATATAAATTACTTTTTAACTATCTTAGTAGTAATAAACCAATCGTTCATTTCTGATTTAATACCATTGGCGATATTAATTCCAGTATGTGGATAAGAAATTAATGGGAATGATAATAACATTGAAATAAGATTCCAGTCCTTATCAAAAAAATGTGCTGTAACCGACAAGTATCCAAGTTGTTGAAAGGACGTCTAGGCATCACAGGTAAGAGAGATTTTATCTTTAGCATTTTAAAGGATTTCTTTAATTAATGTTTTTCTTTTATTATAAGATTTCATAATATCTTGCTTTATTGTATCAGCACTAATACTAAAATCGGGTAATAGTCCATTAATAAGTCTACGAAAGCCCCGCCCTTCTATGAACTGGAAACTCAACTTATCCAAAACTACCATATTGGCAATATTTTTTCTAGTTGACTCTTTTGTATATATTCTTTTTTTTGTTTGTGTATTAAATTTTAATTGAGTTTGGCCATTAGATAAATTTGGTTTCAAACTAGTATGATATAAAAACCTTTAGTACTTAAGACAGGTATCAAGATGACACCGAAGATAGGATGTTCCAGATCTCTTTTTGTGACTTAACTGCTTATTACAATAGTTATATTGGGCTTTTTTTTTCATTAGTTACTTCGGAAAAACTGTTCCATACAGTAGACGTACGCTTTAATGATTCAAGCTGACTAGAGGTTTCACTGTAAGTTTGGCTAATGGCTCTATTAGCAGTTTCATTAGTAGTTGAACAGGACCCCGAACAATCTATGTGATGTTATATTTGAGCATCATAGTAAAAATTTTTTTGGTTAGCAGTTTTGTTTTGGTAATATAAGCTATATTTCAAACATTAGATAAAACTTTTACCCAATTTTACCTTTTTTTGAAATACAACGTTCTCTAAAAAAAAACAATCTGTTCTCTAAAAAAAAACAAAATGTTCTCTAAAAAAAACAGACCATTCTCTAAAAAAA
>QKWP01000352.1:81768-130230 GCA_003550325.1 Gigaspora rosea | reverse complement strand
AAAAAAAAAAAAAAAAAAAAACAAAAAAAAAACACCGTAACATGCATTTCTAGTACTAGATCTAATTTAGATCTAAATCCAGATTGGTAGGGATGGAGATCAGATTAAGGAGATGAACCGATCTCTAATCTGGCATCAACACCACCGTTGGAAGATATATCTCCCAAGGAGATATATCTTTCACAAGAGATGCCTATAATTTTCCTTTTTTAATATATGAAAATTTAGCTAGTATTTAATATTTAGGTGAGTATATAGTAATTTACTATTGTTTGGGTTTTTTGTTGTTTTTTACAATCTGCACAGATTATTAAAAATTTCTTCAACAATTGCTAGCAGGATCGCAAATGTGCATTAATTGTTTTTTTAGAAATTTGTACAGAGCTATACTAAAAAACTTTGCGATAAAAGATCTGTAATTAAAAAATTCAGATTTTTATTAATTACAGTTTTAAAAAATTTGCTTTTTTACCTAATGCTAAATGTTATAATTTAGTTTTTAGAAAATTACTATAAAATATATATATATATTTTTTTTTTTTTTAAAGTGAGGCCTTGCTAATATCTTTATTGGGTAATTTATATAAGTAGTTACATAAAATATATAAATGACTTAAATTGTACAATGACAAATACATATAAATTACATGCAAGAATAGAAGCTCAAACTAGTTTATCTGCGACCTAAACCTACTATAGTAGTCAAGACTTACCTAGATTTGAATAAAATTTATATATAATAATCCAACTTTTAGCAAATTTACTTGATTTTAGGGGTAGCAAAAACATCTAAATTCATGCAAATCAGTTATGACCTATATGAGAAATGTCTGAGGTTCTTTTTTGATAAAGACAATGAAAACTTTGAATATTACATTTCAGAGAAGCCAACAAATAAAAATATTAACGTGTTGGTATAGTAGAAAGTAAGTAATAGTAATACAATTTATTAGATAATATATTGTTATTAATATAATAATTAATATACCAAATAAAGTTTTTTTGTTTTGCTCATATGACTCAGAATTATTTGGTGATACCCATATTATCTGTTGTATTTGAATATGCAATTTTTGCTAGTAAAAATATAATCACAAACAAGAGGTCTAGTTTGGTACCTAAAACTATAAAAAAAGTATAGTACTTCTAAGGAGGCATTCATAAATAACATTATGTACCCCCTTATAGTAGCTCTTGATCTTCTATAGACTATATAAAAAAATTTTTCAAAATCCATATGTTTATATATAAAATTTTATAAAAGCTTGAATATCTTGTGATACAGTAATCTGATTTGGATAATTTATGTACCATTCGATTTATTTCAGTAAAACGAATTCAATGATACCAAAATCATGTCATTTGAATTACTGAATCACAAGATATTTACAAAAAACTATTGGTTATATATACGTAGTAATTTTATAAGAAAAAATATGACCAATAGTATTTTGCCAATAACTCCTGATCCAGTACAGTCAACCCTCCATAAACGTAACTCATAGGGACAAGTCTACAACATGCATTTAGAGAGGTTTGCATTTAGAGAAAGCTAATTAAATTGCAGCTTTAAAAATTAGATCATCAAGTTTGTGTAGCTTCTACTAAAACTGTATAATCTATCTTAAATACTAAAATTTGATTGGCTATGTGCATTTAGGGAGATTAGTGTAATATAAAATGTTATTTAAGAGAACGTGCATTTACAGAATATAAAAAGTGCATTTAGCACTAATAACATCTTATGGAAAAGAAAAAACGTGCATTTAGGGAGGTATTGCATTTATGGAGGTTGCATTTATGGAGGTTTGACTGTAATTCAAATGAAATGAAATTGGTATCATTCAACTCCTCTCATCAAAACGAATTGAATGGTACCAAAATTATTAAATTTGGACCACTGGATCAGATTTTAGACAAATTTTTCTAAAAAAATTACATTATATTTTTTTGATCTCCCCTACTTATTGAAAAAAACATTATACTTTTTTAATTGATATTTGGATTTTTTTTTTTTTGGCTTTAAACTAATATGCAACATATTTTTTTATAATCTTCAATCTATTAGTTTTTTTTTTATACCAAATCAATCTGTTTTATAGCATTAGCCTATTGGTATGCCCTGCTATTACCATAGCTGATTATTTGATAACTGATAATATTTAGGTAATATTTTTGATTTTGACCCATGTTTATACCATAGTTTTTTAAAAATAAAAAATTATTTAATTAGCTAATATTTAGATTTTGAAAACATTTATTTCAAGCTGTTGTATAAGATTATATACATAAGCTTGGTGCTAAGAAAAAAAATAAAATTAATATAAAAATAATATTTCCAAAAAATTAATTATATATCTTACTATCAATCAGAATTATATGGTTTTGGTACCATTTGATTCGTTTCAATGAAATGATACCAAAATCATGTAATTTTATTAATAATTAGCGAGATAATTAATTTTTTGTGAATATTATTTTATGTCAATTTCGTCCCTTTTTCCAGCACAAAGCCCATCCATATTGTAAACGTAAAATCTCTATACAGGTTGTGATTATAAAACAAAAAAATTATATGACATTTCTAGTGTACGCTATTTAATTATTCTACAGAAATCTGCATGCGAATCACGAATTAAACATAATATAAATTATATCACTAACGATCAATATATAAATATATATAAACTATTTAACTATATAATAAAATTTATTTCAATTATTAAGCAAATATCGAAATAATTCTGACATTCTTCTCAGCATATATTAATGACATAAATAATTAAGAGTAAAAATTAAATTTAAACATATTTATTTCAGAATTTATACTAATAAAATATTTCTAAATATTTTATAATGTGCTTGGAATGCTCTCGCAAAAATTTTTTGAATAATTTAATGTACATTAAAAAGCTACAAAACTCTATAATACAGCAATAAGTGTAACATACACAATTATGATATTTATTAGTTGAAACATAGCTACAGCAAGGAAAAAACAAAGCTTTGTTTTACATCATACCCTAGCATTTAAACTAATATTCCAAACTAAGTTATTTTTCATAAAATCAATCTCATTATCATCCAAGACGTTTATCCTTTTCTTCTCTAATTAATTGAACTAATGCAGGTTCTACAACATCATTAGTAACCTTCCATTTGTTACAGAACTCTCTGGCTAAAACCGCAGGATCATCATTTTCGTAAACAACAATAGCTTGTGGAGGTTCAGATTCTGAAAGTTCTACATTTATAGTGAGAAGAATATAACCTCGGTCATGTTTTGGCGATACCGGAGTAGGCACAAGAGGAGGTGGAAGAGGACGTGAAGTAGGCTCATCATCGAATAATACAGATGCAGATTCATAACCTTTTTCAGAGAAACTTTCATCTTCATAATTATTTTCATCATCGACATCACTATTTTGATCATACTCTTCTTGATCATCGAAATTGCTCTCTCGTTCGTATTCGGGTGGTTCATCTATGTAACCATTTGAAAAACTACGAGCGGGTGAATGACCACGAGCTGGTGAATAACCACGAGCAGGCGAGGGAGAAGATTGCTTTCGGTACGGGGTTGAATCGAACTCTGGTGGGATGTATGGTAAGAAATCCTGTGAGTATTTTGACGGTCGCGGCGAACGAGCAGGTGATGGATGACGATAAGATTGTGATTGTTGTTGTTGTTGATAATGTGTTGACTTAGCAGCAGATTGTGAAATATTGGTTTGAGGCATTTCCCAGAAAGGAGTGGTAACTAAATTTGGAGGATTCCAATTATCTCGATCAGGACCTTGAGAAGGTGTCTGTGAAGATTGTGGATGTTGTTGCAACGGTGGAGGTAATGGTGAAGGTGTCTTCTCTCGTTGTTGCTGTTGTTGATTAATAGTGGTAGTTCGGGCATCTTGTTTGATTGGGTAAGGTCTTTGCGGCGCGGATGACGCAGGAGATGTGGATGAAGAAGGGGATGTGAATGTATTAGTGGCAAAAGGATTATTAGGAAGTTTGTGAGGACCAGGTTTCGATAATGGTTTTGATCTACTTAAACTCTTTTGTATAGGTTTATTGTTTGAAGAAGAAGGCAGAGGAGGCGTGGAATTGTCTTCAAACTGTTTTTTTGGTTTCTTGGTAGAACTTTTTCCTTTTTGTTGTATGGCTAATACGGTAGCTTCATCAACAGGTCTGTAGTTTCTTCCCTTGCGATGTAATTGACCGGTACCGATACCATCATCTCTTTCAGCTGCATTTGGATCGGCAATCGAATGCCAGGCGTTTATCTTCAGGGTTATCGAATCTGTACTTAATACTATGGGTTGATGGTCATGATCAGACTCAGTTTGAGATTGTGATGTGTGAGATTGAGTATTTAAAGATTGTGACATTGTTGAACCTTGATCATGCTTAAAATCTGAGGTTTGTTCATGCCTGAAGAAATCTGAATTTTGTTCATGCTTGAAATCAGAAACTTGTTCTCTTTGCCGAGGAGGAGGAGGAGTTCGTGTTCCTTCGAATGGCGGATTACCGATCGTTTGACAACCGATATTATGGTTCCCTTCAAATTCAGAATTATGTTGCCATGTATTTTGTTGAGAATGATCAAAATTGTGATGATGATGATATTCTACAGATTGATTACTGTAATTCGTATGGTGACCATGTTGAGTACCTGTATGTGGATCAGACGAATCTTCAAGTTCCATGTACGAGTTACCGAAATTATTATAGTAATTCCTTGAAGCTTGATTATTTCGTTCTTCATCAAAAGGATCGACTCGATTTTTATCCCAACCTCCATTTTCAGTGGCAGCGCCTTTATTCTTACTTTCACTGCTCGACCCGTTATTCCTATCTATTGGAATTTGATTTTTGTCATTACCTGGACCTTTTCGAGGTTCTTGACCAGAATCAACTAGTGATGTGGATTGCCAATTTGGAGCAAGAATCGCTCCAGAGCCTGCCGTGAGGGCAATGCGTTTAAAAGAGTCCATTACATCCTCAATTGGATTCGACCTTTCATTTTGTTGCCTTGAACCACCTGCTTGCTGAAAATTTCCATTTAAACCATTCCTACTGCCTCCTGGAATATTATGGTTGCTCATCACAGTTTTCTTTTGTCTAAAACCTAAATTTGAATAGATATGTTGGTATGATTTACGTTTTAAGTTTTTTTTTCGCATTGTATCGATTTATAGTATTGTATTTGTGAACACGTGTCTTTAGACAGATATGTTGTGTAAACTGTAACAAAAAAATTACCTAAAGATCTAAAGGATCAACCTTCGTTATCATAAATATCGGTTTTTCCGCACCAACCATTTTTGAGTAGTGATGTGCTTAGTGATAATTACCAATTAGCACTGCATCCCCAAAATACTTAAGCACCCCTTTCTTAACCAATGAAATTGTTGAATTCTACGAATAAGACCCGTTTATCAAACAGTAGATCAAACGGTATATCAAACGTGTTTTGTTAATAATATTTGTTAATATTGTGTATGTGATAACTAATAGAATATTGTGTATATGATAAATAAATAACCGTCGTGTCCACAATAATCACGATAAGATTATGTCGAAGTTATAATTTGATGATATAACAGTATTAAAGCTACTATTTTAATCAAGTTATTAGAGTTTAAAAGACATATGGAGTGCTCCGTATTAAAAGGGCCCATTTTTACAATTTTTTGAAAAATGAGTTTTTATCAAATTCATGTAAATTTTGACATGACTGATATTTTTCAATTATTAATGAAAGTCGATTTGCATAATAAAAAATCAAGATAATGTAAAAAGAAAAATTACATGAGGCTGCGTAGAGCCAACACGTCACGAGATTATCCGATAGTCACATGCCGTCTTTAACCAATCAAAATAGTGAAATTTAATTAATCCCGGATCAGTCCGAAAATCAAAACAAGTGGTTAAGCTCGATTATCTCAAAATGAGATAAATGTAAAAATGGGCCCTTTTAATACGGAGCACTCCATATAGTAAAAAAATAATAAAGTATTATTTTATATAAAAAATAGTTACTGTAATTTATGTATAATTGCAAAATAATAAAATATATAACTTAGCTTTTAATAAATATTGATATTTTAGTTGTAATAATACAGTAAAACATCCATAACTGATAAGTGCACCCTTTATAAGTGCACATTCTCCTTATCTGTTATATTCATGTTATAGTTTAGTCCCAAGCTTGGGACTTAGTGCTAAATGCACTCTATAAATGCACAGATTATATAATTATTTCTACAGTAAATGCAAAGTATGCAAAGTATAGTTTAGTCTCAACCTACTATATAAAAACTCTATATACAGTAATTTGTTCTCTACAAATGCATGCTTTTAGTTTTTTTTACTATGGTTCCTATGAAAATGCATATAGAAAACCTAGCAATAATATAGTTCTTTAAGTGTACACACAGGACCCCGAACAATACATATAGAGGTTACATTGGCTTTATTATAAACTTTTTAAAATTTTTATCCACTTTTTATTAGAGCTAATTAACCAAATTTTACATATAAGCTTTAATATTTAATAAAATTTAACCAATTATCAAATATAACAATACTTTTTTTAAAAATTTTTCTCAAAAAAAAAAAATTTTTTTCAAAAAAAATTTTTAAAAAAAAATTTTTTTCAAACAAAAATATTTTCCAAACAAAAATTTTTACTAAAAAAAATTTTTTTTCAAAAAAGATTTTTTAAAAAAGTTTTTTCTTTATTCAAATTTTAAATATAGCCTATTTAAAACTTAATTTTATCCACTTTTAATAATATAACATCAAAAGCTTTTATCCACTTTTAAATGTAACCTTTTGACCGATATCCACTTTTCAAATATAACATTTTTGTAAAAAAGTAACCTTTTTAGCCAAAATTTCAATGTAACCTCTATATATATTGTTCGGGGTCCTACACACTCTCTAAGTCACATATATGAATTTGTATATTAATATATTAATACGTCTTTCTTTTTTAAGTAACCAATCAAATTACAGAAAATTAGCCAATCAAAATTTAGAAAATTAAAAATATCAGAATAATAATAAATAATTTAAAATTGTTAATAAATTTTTTAAGTGTCCTACAATGAATATACTGTATTACAATTATTATAAGAGGTTATTAAATATCGATACTGTATATATTAACTCTATTTTAACTGGAGTTAATTATATTTATTTAATTGCGTATGTAGGGTAGGATGTTTTATCTGTTATGTCACTGTGATATGTTATTATTCTAGGAATATTCGGTGATATGATATCTTTTTAAATAAATGGGTATGATCAACTAGTTTTTTTATATATATTTTTTTTTCTACTTGTCATTACTTGCATTAACTTGTCATTATTCCATCACATCGTCCTCGAAAGCACCAATTCCGCTTTTTTTTTTTTTTTTATAATCAGGATTTTTTACGATCAACATATCGATATTTTTTTTTTTTTAATTCACTTTTAATAATTACCATTTTTTTATAATGTCAAACTATTTTGAAACTGATTCTTGGCCAAATGAATTTGACGAGTTTCCTACCCACCACGCGTTAACACTACCAAGTAAGATTATAAAGCGTATAGCCCAATACCTGGACTTCCAGCATGACCGTTTCAACTTTTGCCTTGTCAACAAAAGATGGACTCCCGCAGCTACAGAAATTTTATGGTCAGAACCCATATTTAATACACCAGATTCTTTTCACTCGTTCTGTCGTTCTGTTAGACAATCAAGGTCTTGTGCTCTTAGAGTTCGCGTATTAGATTTATGTGCTCCAGAAGATGAGCTCGTAAACCTTTTTGCACCTGTTTTGAAGTCAGAACGTCAAGAGCATCAAAAGATGCGTACTTATGTATTATCAAAACCAAATTCTATCATGAACTTAGTTAGATCATGTGAGAATTTAAAAAGTATTAAGATATATGGTTGGAATCTTAATGATAATCACATACAATCTTTAATTCAATATTGTTCTGGACTCGAGGAATTTCGCGTGGTTGGGAATCAAAATCTCTCTCAGTTCTCTGTTTATTCACTTATAAATTGTATTCCTATCCTTCGTGTCCTCGATTTGGATGGAGCTTTTGTTTTATCGGATAATTTCGCCGAGACTTTAGCGACAAAATGTTCTCAACTCACTTCTCTAAAGATTTGTACAGATATGATGTCTGTGCGTGGTTTCGATATTTTAGCTGGAAAATTAACGCGTCTGAAGGAATTAGTCTTACAAAATTGTTCTCAATTATCTGATGAAAACATTGAACAATTTGTACGCAATAATTCTAGTATACGAAAAATGTTGCTATCAGGTGATAAACTTTCTATTAGATCTTTTCAAGCTATTATTTCTTCTTTGGAAGATTTGCGTCATCTAGATCTAAGATGTTTAAAAGAAATGTCTCACACTATCAAATGGGTCACGGCACTCGGGCAAAATTTACATACAATATTACTAGATAACTTATCTGTAGATGACGATTTAATTGATATTCTTTCGAACAATTGCAAACATGTAGAAATATTTGGTCTTTCTAGATGCCCATTCGTAACTGATCGGTCAATAGATAGCATTGCTGAACACTCTGAAAATTTGCGCATCGTCAATTTAGTAGGATGTCATAAAATTACTGACACTTGTTTAAGAATTTTAGCAAACAAAGCATGTTATACACTTGTTCAATTACTTATCGATTCTTGTGGATTTTTCGATCCAGCTGGAGTTCGTTGGTTCGTTTCTAATACTTTTAAACTTGTAAGAATTACATTTTGCAAGATGCCATCGATATCAGAGTCCTTTGTCTATCAATTCACTACAGAACGTTATTCTGATCTCGACGATTCGATAGACAGATGTACTATCGAGGGTGATAATTTGAAGAAATTGGCTCAATATAATAATCAGAATTCAAATTCTTTAGAATCAATACAAAATCCACATGAAAAGAGATTATCTAATGAGAATAATTCTTTGCAAAATATGCATAATCTTTCGGAAATTCAAATAAATGCATTAGCTATCGAATTGGGTTTATCTTCAGATGTATTGAATAGAGCAATGAAAAAAATTCTTGACAGTGATCGTTCGCCCGCTTCAACTTCAGTAATTGGAGACGAATTCAGTCACAGTAATCATAATATGTCTGTCAAATCCGTGGGTAACATTAATCATGAACATTCATCTCGAGATTCATCACGTCGTACATCTAAAGAATTTTACGAGAATTCAGTAAATGAACCTATATCTACTATAAGTCGTCGTCATACCATATCCTCAATAAGCAGTAATTCAACTCAGCAATTTCCTCCAGAAACATTGTCCTCTGTCATTAAAAAAACTCAAAGTGGATGGTCATCGATTAATGTTAAACTTCCTAGTCTACATCGAAATTCGGTAGACTTTGAGAGAGGAAATTTGTCTACTTCTGAAAATTTGTCAACTTCAAATTCATTAGAATCAACATCATCGATTCAGCCAAAGATTACGAATGCGATTACTGATGATACCTTTGATAAACATGAATTTAATGAGAATTTAGAAAATGAACAGAAAAAAATCTCAAATGAACAACAACAACAACAACAACAACATGTTGAACGATCAAAATCAAAAGATCCAGTAAGACCGACGGAACAATTTGTTTTTGAACAAAACACCTCTTTTCCAACTTATTCCGAACCGAATAGGCAAAGTACATCACACCAAATCTATTCAGAACCGAGTTCATCATTTAGAGATTTACAACAACAAAACTTAAAATCACGTTCTATATCACCTGAATCTATGTTAATTGAAACAGATTCTCATACATTACCGATTAATGACGAAGAGATAGCACGTCCATCAAGTGCTCTTTCTGATCAATCTGCTAATTCCCTAATTGATTTTTCACCCTCATGGAATGGTATGAATACGCATTATGATTTAGGTGGATGGGAAGAATTAGGGATAACCGCTAGTGAAAGCGTAGATCATTCACAATATCAATCATTTGGACAAACATCAGTATCTTCTCAGCAATTTGAATGGAGTGGAAATCAATGGGGTTCTTCGGTTGAACAGACAACAAATGTTTCTGATAATTCAAAAGAAAAAATTACAGAAATAATTGATGAAAATGAAAATTTGGGTTTTCAAACGAATATGATGAATGGTAAAGGGAATCATATTATTGAGAAAATTGATAAAGGGAAAGCTCCAAGTGTTGTGACTAATGAAGTGATTCGTGCAACCACTTCATCAAATTTTAACAAAGATTTTTTTTCGGACCAAAAATTTAATAAAAAGGAGTTAAACAATGATTTTACTTATCAGAATCTAGAAGAAAGTGAATGGCCTGAAACTTCTACAAAAAGTACTCCTACACATCTTAATGAAGAAGAGTGGCCAATACTTGGGGAAGTTTCAAAGATAAAGGATTCCAAAAAGAGTGTAGATATGGACTTTAATCAAACAAGCATAAATTTTTTATCTGTTTGGGGAAGTAATAAAAAGTGGACAAGTGATACCGCATCACCAAACCCTGAACCACCAACTCCTCCTATCTGGGACCCAAATGAAGTTAATAATATGACTTGGCTCCCTATTCAAGAAGCAAAGGCGCCAATCTATTTCAAGAAAAAACATACACCAGTAGTTAATTTTGATCTTGATGATTGTGAGGGATGGGGTGCACCTCCTACTAAATGTATTCCATGGAATGATTCTCGTCAAGGATATTGTTTTGAATTGATCGAAGAACAAAAGGAGACTACATTTTGGTCATTGCAAAATGGAAATTGGGTAAACGTTAGCGAAGAAAATCATATAACTGAACAAATATCTGAATATTCTTCTGATGGTAGTAATGTGAGACAAATGACAAGGACTCGTTTTGGACGACAAGAAATTCAATCTCGATCCTCCGATGCTCCTTGGGATGAACTTCGACAACAAGTTAGAAATGGAAGCGAAGAACGTGGTTTGACAATGTCTGAAGCAGGAGAAATTATTGGAAATGTTGTTATAGAACTAGACAGTTCTGACAATGAAACTCCGAAAGATAAAGATAAGAATAAAAAGAAGGATCATTTAAATTATGAGATACAAAATGAAGAAGAATTTCACGAACGTCTCGGTAATCCTCAATGGATACCTAAACATGAATGGCTTCAAAATGAAAATTGTGTTGATTATCCTAAACCTGAAATAAATGGTGATCTGATTAACTTTGATTTACCAGATATCTCTGATTCCAAAAGTTCATCTGACGATTCAGAGGAACCTTTATCATCAACACCCAATAGGGATGAAGATAGTAAAATAATTCGAAAACCTGATTCACATCCTGAATGGGAGAATTCATTAAACTTAACCGGAAAGGAAATAAATATAGATTTGACATTTGATGATAATATTCCGTTGGAGGATACAGGACTTGAAAATGATTCTTGGTTTGCGAATGATATTATTGCTACGACTCGGAATGAGCAAAAACGTCGAGAGGAAATTATAAAAGAAGTTGAATCGGATCTTTTAATTAACCTTGATTCTAATCAGGATCAAGAATCAAAATCAAATGCCAATAATTATTCGAATTTTTTTGGTACAATTAGTAAAGATATCGCAGAATTGAATAATTCATTATATGATTCTGCTACATATTCCAATATATCACCGACAAATTCGACAAATTGTGATTTAATGGATGATTCCATGGATCTTTATTATTTTAATAGAAATGAAAATAACAATGCTTTAATGTCATTAAACAATGACAGTCGTTCACTCTCACCTCAATTGAACTGTAATATACGAAACTTTAAACACTCGACTGACATGGTTTCAAATCAACGTTCAGATACCAATGGCTCGATTGTGGAAGATATGATGGAATTTAAAACTACTTATCAAACTGATGACACAAGATCGACTATTTCTATGCGTGACATATCAGATGATTTCCCGGAAGTTAACTTAGTTTCTTCGATTACTACACATGATATTAAAAAAAATAAATCTCAATATAAAACTATAGACGATCAAGAAGAAATATCTGATATCTCATATTCAATGCCTAACGGTGGAGATCCAAGTTATAATCTTGACGGAGATGATAATAAATTTAATATATTTGTTGAAACACCATTGAATGGACGTCAAATTTTGGAAATGCGTGTGGTACGTTGACCTTATTAAACACTTTTAATTGATTAGAAATTGTTGATATATTCCGTTTAGTGACATTTTTGGTGATTTACAAGGATGATGATGCCGACACCGCTGCGGCTAATTTTTGTCGTACGTGGCAAATGTCAGAGTATCAAGAAGGTTTGAAAGGACTCATTGTGAAGGCGATGAAAAAAAAATTGCGTCAACGTAAAAAGCGATTAGCAAGAGATAAGGAGAATTTGGAAAGTGTATAGAATAGATATCATAACTTTATTAGTCGAGTGGTATTGAAATAAAACAGGCGATAATTTTTTCAAATCTTGGTTAGTTAATCATTTCAAATTTAAGTCAATTGTAATATTTTTTTTGCTTTGAAAGGCGTTTCTACTTTTTAATGCAGTAACTGAATTGTCCTTAAAATTGAGTGGTAAAAAAATTATCGCACTGTAAAAAAATTGCTAATTGTGAAAAATTAGTTCATATTATCAAAGATATTTTTTGTAATACAGTGGCCTACCATATTATTGTGGACACTTTTAAAAAATTTATACAGAGCTAAATATATAAGATATTAAGCTAAAAATTAAATTATAAATTCTTTAAATCTATATCTTTTAAATAAAAAAAAGTTTAAAAAATTCTATGCAGTACTTTTTGAGATAATTAATGTTACACAAAATTGTGTAATGTTGTACATGACCGAAATTAGTAATTTTTATAACTAAAAAATACATGTTTAAATTTTTAAGCATTTAACTATTATATCCAAATAATTTTTATATTATTAAATCTTTATAATAATACTATTCTAATGATACTAAAATTATTAAATTTTAATTACTAGTTCTTGAAATATTTAAAAAAATTTATATAATATAAATTTATAACTATTTTTAACTTTAACATATATAAAATATAATTTTTTATTAAGTAATCTAATTTTATTTTTAAATAAAGTTATTTAGCATAAAAAGTTATATATATTTTTAAAAATTTTAAATTTTTTTAAAAAATATTCATTAAATTACTATATATAGTAATAAAATTACTATTTTTAGTAATTTATTAATTAAATTTAATATTTTAATTATTTTATTTTATACTATTTAATACTATAATAATTTTTTAAAAAATTTATAAAAAGTTAAAATAACATATAATTTTTAATATTAGTAATTTTATTTTAATAAAATATTAATTTTTAATATATAAAAATTGTAATAACAAATTTGTAAAAATTACTAATTTCGGTCTTGTGTAACATTGCACAAATTTGTGTAACTTTAATTATCTTGAAAAGTACTGCATAAAATTTTATAATTTTTTTTTTATTTAAAAGATATAGATTTAAAGAAATTATAATTTAATTTTTAGCTTAATATCTTACATATTTAACTCTGTATAAATTTTTAAAAAGTGTCCACAATAATATGGTAGGCCACTGTATATTATAAACTTTTTTTTTTTTAAAAAGAAACGTTTAAATAAATAATTTGTAAGTATAACAGTTGAAATATATATTTTTACCTTTATTATTTTTATTTTTGATTATATACACAAGATTATAATATATAGATTGATATATGAATCATGATAATTTGCAGGTAAATTTGCCTGCAAAATGATGAAAAACCAGTAAATAAATTCAAAAACATGCAAATATATATATTAATAAAAATTGTTATTTTGTATTATACTATATAAATAAGAAATTGATTTTTGTGTTAGAATTATTAACAAAATTTATATACATTAGCTATTGTCCGAAGGAACGACAGCAAGTGATTATTATCACATGCTCTTGTCTTATACGATGATATATTTTTTTTTATTTTATAACAAACAATTATATGAATATATAATTTGGACTATAAATTTTAGTTGAAAAATTAATAGTGTTGTCCCAATCAAATGTCTGGATGATGTTATACGGCATATTTAATATGGGTGTATGATCACGTGACGAATGGCCAATCAAATTATAGAAATTTGGTAAAATTTCGGTTTTTGCTTATATAAACCATATTCTAACTTTTAACTTTAATTCAACTATAGTATAGTTTAAAGTGGCTTGACATCCCTCAATTGTAATCTGATTGGCTGACGTGCAGGTGACTACAGTATGATCAAGTGTAACCATACTTCCAGTTTTTATAGGACCCCGAACAATATATATAGAGGTTATATTAGGTTTAATATAAGATTTTTACAAAATTTATCCAAAATTTAAAAAAATCTGCAATTCTGATTGGTTGAACCTTATTTGGGCCAATCAGAATTGCTGAAAAGTGGATAATGCATAAATATAACCTCGACTTGCATTGTTCGGGGTCCTGTTTTTATATGGTGCGCGCAAATATTTTATATTAAACATAAAATTGCAAAGGCTTTTTATCTAAAAGTTCAATTGCAAAAAAAATTTATATATTTAAGTAGTATTTGACAAGCTCTATCCAACTATGTATTTAATCTTAAGCTTTTTAAAACTTTATCAAGAAAATTTTAACTTTTAAAAAAAACCCCCCACTTTAAAAATTTCAGCACAAATATAAAAAAAATTAAAAAACATATAAAAAAATTTAACCAATCAGATTCAATCTTATAAATGATCGATGATGCTTGCACCAAACAATCTACAAGATCCAACGTATACGTATATTACAGTATTACATATCTTGTTTGCTAAGTCACAATTATTATATCAAGTAATTTAATTTTAAAGCAGTTAAAAATTCGGCACAAATGCTGTACAAAAAAATTTTTTATAGGAATGTGCATACTGCACAGTAATTTTTAAGTTTTGTGCAGAAAACAATACATGGCCAATGAATTTTTAGCGCTGTTCTAACCTTACAGATCGACTGATACTAGTTGTCTAGTAATATACGGTCAATATCTATATATTGTCAAATAATTCTAAGTGGTGTATCTTCGAATTTTAGAATATTTTACAATGTAGCATAAATGACACTATAAAACATAAATTATTGATTCAATTAATCAAATAATGGGAACATCCCCCTCACGAAACAAAAATACGTACGTACATACGTATAGGGTTGTAAATTATTGATTCAAGTAATCAAATCATGGGAACATCCCCCTTCACGAAACAAAATACACGTATAAGGTTGACAATGGAACGTAAATTATTGATTCAAGTAATCAAATCATGGGAACATCCCCCTCACGAAACAAAAATACGTAAGTACGTACGCAATGGACAATTAAGTGCTCCGAAAAAAATGTCAATGGTCCATTGGGCCAATGGACAAACCTTGCGTACGTGCGTACATGCGTACGTGTGTACGCATGTTCCAAAAATTTTGATGCTTTTAGCAAGTGCGCATGGTATATTGATATCATAAAAGCTCCTTCCCACGTTCCAATAAAGTTATGTATACTTGCAAATTTCCAGCATATATACGTTTAATTGTCATTCACAATTTAAAACAGAAAATTTAACAATAAAATATCAACGATCATTGTTAAAATTTTCTTTGAATCTATATTTGTTAATTAATAACTTCAGGAACGATTATTACGCATGAATCATAAGCGAATACATGAATGCACACCTTGTATATACTTATTGCATGTGATATGTGAATTATGTAGTCTTTTGAATTAATTAGTGATAGGGATAATACATCAACGCGACCCCCAAATTACAGGTCATGTGTCTATAGAATCATTGTTATCATGTGATATTTTTTAGATTAAATTTAATCGTCCGATGTTTCCAAAGCCTTAAGCAAGTAAAAACCTGGATAAATCTAAATATTTTGAATCTTACGCTCTGTAAAATTCTAATATTGCTCCAATTGTGTTATTACTGTATGAATCGACTGTTTTTTTTTTTTTTTTTTGAAAATCTGGTATCAGTAAAAACCCGATAACTTAGATCACTTCCTAATTATCTGGGTTAGGATTTGAAAATGTTCTCAAATGTTGAAATTGTCTAGGCATTTGCCAAGGTAACTTTCAAAAAAAAAAAAAAAAAAAACAGGAAATTGAGCCATTACTAGTTTTTCCTGAGCCTTAAACAAGCAAAGTTAATATTCCTGACGAATCGGTAGTACAGATCGCTGATGGGATAAAAAAAAAAGATTTGCGTCCTGTTCTGATGTTAACATGTGACGATCCTTTTTAAAATTTGATATTTTTATATCTGATATCTTTAGTTGAATGTGATCAAAAATTTTTTAATTGAATTCTACAAGTTTAAGTTTTTCCGAAAACTACCAGGTCAAACTAGACAACCTTTTTTTGTTTCATTCAAATTTTTTTTTCCTCTTTGATAGTCTTGCTAATACTTTATTAAGGATATTTCAATTTAATTTATATACAATAAACTAACCTATTGACTAAAAATTGTTAAGCCTTAAAGTGTAAGTCTGACCGCACCCAGCTGCTTTAAAGGTGCTGAGATGTGACTCAGCACACTAAACCATGTGGTTTAGAACATTTAAATTTTTTAAAAAGATATTAAAGATCATAAAAACCTTATTTTTAAATTTTAAATGAAAATTCTCAATAACTACTAAACCAAATTTGATAAAATTCTTTTATTTCAATTTTACAGATCTGTAGAATTAAAATAAAAAAAAAATGGTTATTGAGAAATATTGACTAAAATTTAAAAAAAAATATAGCTACAGCTTTTTTTTTACAGATACCAGAACTTTGAATGAAGATTACTTGACATATATCTGATCAAATTTGATCAAAACTTTTTTATTTTAATCCTATAATTTTATTAAATTAATGGATTGAATTTACCCTTTTGTACTAAATTTAGTATATTTTAAAAATGCATTAAAAATTTAAAAAAATTAATAGTTTAATTTTTTTTATATATAAAATCCATTAAATATTCAAAAGTTGTTTAGCAGTATTTTTTTTTAAATTAATTATAAAATTTTTATAAAAAAAATTTTTTTTTATATATTGTATTTTTTGTAATTTTCAATGTACTAGATTTTGTACATTTGTAAACTTAATTATATTTATATTTTATTAATATATTTTGCAAATTAAAGTTTAAATAAATAAAAAATTGTAAAAGCTTATTATAAAAAAAATATTATTATTAGTTATATTGTAATAATTATTACTTATATTATAAAAAATTTTACAAATTATTACTTTATATAGTAAGCCATATGAGTTTAACTAGAGTTTAAAAAATTTTTTCTAATTAAATTTTTTATATTCTTAATCAAAATTATAAATATTTATTATCTAATTTTAATTACAAAAATTTTAATATTAAATTAGCATATTTCAAGTTATATTACTTTAAATTTTAAAAAAATTACATTTAGGTTTTATATATAAATTGGATAAAGTAGTTATATAGTATTTATTAACAAAAATTTTAAATTTAAATTACTTTTTATATATTAATCTAATTTTAAATAAAATTTTATAATAAAACTAATAAACTTATATTTATAACTTTATTAATAGTTTAAATACTGTTTAAATAAATTTAAAAAACTTTTGAAGAAACTCTTTCTAACAATCTTTTGTACTGTACCAAACTTTTTACAAAAATCAAACTACGAAAAGCTATATAGTTAATATATTTAATATAACAAAACTTCTCCAAGCTGCTATCTGATACAAAGACTATTCACTAGATTTTTGTGCTATGAAATAGAGATAAAAAAGATATACAGACTTTTAAGCAAGGTATTTTGGTGGGCTTTGGTACTATCAAGCAAAGACATAGTAGAGCAACTCTGGAGTTTTGTCAAGCCCTATGAATATGAATATAAGCAAAGGCCTGGTTAAATATATTATTCTATATAGCATAACTCTTACTTTCTCTTTTGGTTTAGAAAAATTTCTTTAATGTTAATGGCTCTTTGAAAAATTCAAAAAGTGGGCATTTTGGTATACCCTCTTTAAAAAGTTACCGGTAGTAGTGTTTACTTCATCCCAATTAGAAAAGCACCTACTATTTTGGATTTAAGGCAAGAGTTTATTTTGAAAACAAAATAAACAATGAATGATATATAAGGTCTTTTCAGAAAAACCACTAAAAAAATTTTTATATAGTTTTATTTCTTTTTTATTTTCTTTTTTATAATATATGTATATCTGACTACTTTTTTCATCTTGTTTATTTATATTAGGTTTTTTTGTTTAAAATGTGTAAATTTTCCTAATTTTTATTTCTCTTTTTTACTTTCCTCTTATACCTCTTCGTAAATCTTGTCTTTTTTTTTTCTTGTTAGTTACAGATAGTGATTATCCAGCTTTTCTGCTAGGATCTAGATAGAAAAAGTTTGAGAGAAATTAGGTAGTTTGGACGAGCTGATAGATCTCTGTTGGTGAGCTGTGTTCCCAAGACCATTTGGTATAACAGGTATGATGAAACTTTATTTATCCTTGGCAGATCTAGTTAAGTATTTATGGTAACTAGCTAAGTAGGACCCTGGACATCTCTCATATAGGTCATAACTGATCTGCATGAATTTAGACGTTTTTGCTACCCCTAAAATCAAGTAAATTTGCTAAAAGTTGGATTATTACATATAAATTTCATAGTAATTTGCCAAAAACTAAGTTATAACATCTAGTATCTGGTAAATAAATATAGTTCAAATTTTTTAAAACTGTAATTTTAATAAAAATCTGCACAAATCTGCAACTCTGCCAATGACCGTTAAAAAATTTTTTTAATTTTTTGCACAGATTGTAAAAAGCAAATAATAATAATAATAAATTCGAATATTCATATATTTTAACAATTTAATTTATTATAAAATACAAAAAAAAAATTAAAAAAAAAAATTAAAAAAATAAATACAAATTACAACATAAACTCGATCCCAACTATTGTGCTACATCCTAACTATCGTGCCACATCCCAATATCGCGCTATGTCTCAACCATCGTACTAAATCTCATACTAACTATTATGCTACGCCCTATACTAAGTATCGTGCTACTAACTATCATGCTACATCCCATACTAACTATCTTGCTACGTCCCGAACTATCATACTATGTCTATCGTGCTACTATCGCACTACTATCGCACTATATTCAATAATAACAATCGTCCTATGTTCGTTCTAAAGAAAAAAAGAGCTGTTAGTACTATATTAAAAAAAAAAACTATCATAAATGAGATACTAACTATCACGCTTCATCCGTTCTAACTATAATGCTATGTTCCGTACTATGTTCGTTTCATTTTAAAAAAAAAAACGTTAGTACTAATAAAAAAAAAGAAGAATACTATTGTATACTAGCCTTATGACGAAAAAACCGGGTACAAGAAACACCAAATTAGACGGCACCAGCGACAAGAGGAAATTACCAACACCAACGATGTAAAAACTACCGTTACAAGAAAAAACCACCAACGACGAAAGAACTGGACGACACCAACAACGAGAGAAGCACACCAAAACTAAAAAAAGAACAAGAATAAATATTAGTACTGTACTAAAAAAAAAAGTTAGAAACAAAAAAAAATCAAATTACTTATCTTTTATACCCGTTTGCCACTCATTTGCCGGTACTGTACATAAAAAAAAGGTTGAATACAATCCCTTTTACTCCCATCCCGTGGGCATTTGTAAGTTGTCTCTTGAACATCAGGTTCTAGATAGAATTAATTATAAACGTGATGCAGATGGTTATTTAAAACCAAAAAGTCTGAAGCAAAATATTCGTTAGCGGATCTTTAATATTTAAATAAAAATAAATTATTAAAAAAAAAATATAAAAAAAAATCAGTTAAAAAAACATAGATTAAAAATATATATAATATATATATATATATATATATATATATAACTGATAAAAAAAATATAAAAAAAAATTGGTTAAAAAAAATAGTTTAAAAATAAAAAAAATAAAAAAAACGTACAGTACAGTAAATACATTATCTGTTATAATACATTATAAAAAAAAAATAAATAAAAAAAACGATAAAATTACAGAAAAAAAAAAAAAAAAAAAAAAAAAAAAAAAAAAAAAAAAAAAAAAAAAAAAAAAAAAAAAAAAAAAAAATAAAAAAAATGAAAAAAATTATAGTATAAAAAAAAAAAAAAAATTAAACAATAAATTAAAAAAAACTGATATACTGTAGTAATTTAAAAAAAAAAACACTACGCGTATGTACACGGGTACTAATTAATTGATTTGCAAGTCTGCGTAATATATAAATTATAGACCAAAATTAAACCCGATAAATAAATAATACATGTAGTGTACAAATCTTTTTTAAATAAAAAAAATAACGTGCTTTTTTTACTTTATTTATTTGTTTATTTATTTATCATTTTTAATGTTTTTATTTTCTCGATGTAATTCTCCCAAAAAAAGGATAAATTGCTAAAAATAAAATATAACATGTGTAAAATCTTAGTAATTCGCTAAAATATTCAATTATGATCCATTTTAAAATTAACTTGAATTTGCTAAAATTTAAATTTGGACCTTAGATCAAATTTGAATCAATTTGCTAAAAAAAAAATTTGACATATATCAGAAATGTCCAGGGTCCTAGCTAAGTTATAGTTTTAGTTCTAGATCAGTAGTTGGACCATAGTAATAGCATTTGTATATGTAACTATAGTTTTGTACAATAAAACATAATAAGACCATTTAGTTAAAAAAAAAAATAGTTTAAATAAATTTATTTAGTAAAAAATTTTTATAATCAAAAATATTTTGTAAAATTACTAGTAAATATGCTAAAAACTAGCAATTGCAAATTTTAAAAAAAATATATAAAATTTAAAAATCTATATAAAGCTATAAGGTTTCTAAAACAAGTAGCCCAGAAGTTAAAATATTATAAAAAAATATTTAATAAAGTAGTTAATTTTAAAAATTAATAGATAATTGAGTTTAATTATTAGTACAATGTATTAGATCTAGTACAAGTAAATCCTATCTATTAAAATAAAAAATTGATTAGGTATGTGTTGAGTAATTTTTGTTCAAAGTTTTGATTTTGTAAAAAAAAAAAAAGCTATACAATTTTTTTAATTTTTAATCAATATTTACAATAACTATTTACTTGAATTTGATAAATTTTGTTTATTTTACTTCTACAAGCTTGTAGAATTAAAATAAAAAAAATGAAATATTATATTCATAACACCGTGTTATACATAGTACCCTATTATGCATACTAGTTATAGTTATAGTTAGGGTTGGGGTTAGAGTTAGGGTTAGGATTAGAATTAGGGAGGACCCCGAACAATATATATAGAAGTTACATTGAAATTTTGGCTAAAAAGGTTACTTTTTTACAAAAATGTTATATTTGAAAAGTGGATATTGGTCAAAAGGTTACATTTAAAAGTGGATAAAAGCATTTAATGTTATATTATTAAAAGTGATAAAATTAATAAGTTTTAAATAGGCTATATTTAAAATTTGGATAAAGAAAAAATTTTTTTGAAAAAATTTTTTTTTTTGAGAAAAATTTTTAAATAAAGTATTGTTATATTTGATAATTGGTTAAATTTTATTAAATATTAAAGCTTATATGTAAAATATGGTTAATTAGCTCTAATAAAAAGTGGATAAAAATTTTAAAAAGTTTATATTAAAGCCAATATAACCTTTATATGTATTGTTGGGGTCCTGATTAGGGTTAGGTCAAAAATTATAGTAAAATCACGAAAGGAGCATTTTTTGTTAATAATGTAACAGGGGTTACCCTAGTAAAATTTTGAGATATTTGCAAATTTTGAAAAGTGTTTTAATATAAGGTGTTATATAACACGTTGTTATGAATACAATTATTCTAAAAAAAATTATATCAAATTTGGATAAATAGTTGTTGAAATATTATTATTTAAAGTTTAAAGAAAAAATTTATTGTAATATCTTTTTAAAAACACTTTAAACAATAATTTTTTTAACAATTATCTATTTAAATTTAATAAAATTTGTTTATTATAAGGCTATACAAAATTAATTTAATTTTTAATTTTTTTTTAATTTAGCTAATAGAAATATAGATTGCTTTAGATAAACTAATCAACTAATAAGAATATTATTAGAATAGAGTGATATATATCACAAACAGTGTTGGAAATTAGTGTTCTCAGAGTTCTCATGAGAACACTATTATAAATTTGTAAACAGTATAAATTTTTTACTGTTCACTATTAAAAAATTTTTTGAAAATAGTAAAATAATAATACTGTTCTCATAAATATATAATAATTAGCTATATAATTTTATATCAAACCAAAAACTGATAAAAATCCTTATTTAATTTTTATGTTGAGGTTTTAATTTGCTATAATAACTACTTATTTGATGTTATACTTCATATTTGTAGTATTCTACTTTTTTTTTTTTTTTTTTTTTTTAGTGAATATAAGTGAGAACAATAACAATTGTTTGAAAACACTTGTAGCTATTATACTGTTCTCATGAGAACAGTGTTTGAATCTGAGATTTCCAACACTGATCACAAGTGTATTAGAAATAGCAAAAATTATATAAAGACTAAATATATTTATTTGGTATTCTATTTTTTTTATGAATTTTATTTTAAAATAAGATTCTATACTACAAGTTTTTTTTTATATATATTGTGCATTAGAGTAATTATTTATGATTAATATGGCGAGTACAGTCATTTTACTGTATTTTCTCCAAAATAAGCTACTTTTGAAAATAAGCTACTCCTCTCTTTTGGTCAAAAAACTCTAAAACATCTTTAATCTGAAAATAAGCTACCCACGATTAACAAAAGTCACTACATAGTAAAGTCTAAATTTTACTAAGTAATCGATTAAAGTCACTTAAATAACTTTTTTCAGCAAATCAAAATACAATTACCACAAAATTTTTATAAGTATTGGAGAACTTTTTATTAATTGACTTTTGATTTTTACATTCAGTGAAAAAATTAAAATTTTTTAATTATAAAAACCAAGAAATTAATTTTGTATCATCTAATTTTGTAAATTTTTAGAATTGAACTAAAGAAATTTATTAAATTTGAATAATTAGTTATTAAAAAATATTGATTAAAAATTAAAAAAGAGTATGGTGACTTAGGTTAGTAGTTGAGTTGTTACTCTCAAGCGACAGGTTGTAAGTTCGAATCCCACATGGCGCTGGTTTCGAAAAATTACATCTGTATAACTGTGACTAATCTTTGTCGATAGATTGGGTCATACAAAGACCTGTAACCTGAGTCATACTGTTGAAATGGGAGATTCTAGAAATAGAATTGTGTAATGCCTAGGAATTTAAAGATTGGGACTCGTTTGGCAAGACTTAAGTAAAGAATAGCCGGACTTTCAATGATAATACAGAACGGAGTCGGATTAGGTAACAGAACTGAGAAACTAAAACATTAGGGCTTTTCGGGTATAGGCTCTTATCAACCAAGCTGCTGGAGTTGCACTAAAGAAAAAGGCCATATGTTATAGAAGTATGCACCAAGGAAAAGAAAACCATAAGGCATATAAAGTCTGGCTGACTAATCCTTCCAAGCAAATGGATTGGGAGTTAAGGAATTACCGAGGGTATAGCCTATGAAGATGAAGAGGTAAGGTACCAGGGTCTGTGTGAACTTTACAAGGGCAGGTTAACAGTGCAGTTTAATGGTTTGCTCTGACTGCTAGTATACAGGTAAAGCTGTAGCAGATGTGATCTATAATATCAGAGGTATTAAAAGACAGTGATAGGACCTGCACCTCAGAGCATTTCTGGACTAGACGGTATGCAGGTTACGCATATATAGGAGTTATAGTTGGTTTAAAGCGTATATAACCTGACACATATCTAAAACCTTCTATTTAACTAGTACAAAAAAAAAAAAAATTAAAAAAAATTTGATTAGAGGCATGCTATTTATTATATAATTTTTATCATGGATATATGAGGTGTCCTCTATTAAAAGGGCCCATTTTTACAATTTTTCAAAAATTAAGTTTTTATTAAATTCATATAAATTTTAACATGATTGACATTTTTCAATTATAAATGAAAGTTGATTTGCATAATAAAAAATAGAGATAATATAAGTTGTCTTAAGGCTAAGCACATCACGAGACTACCCGATAGTCACCTGCTACATTTAACCAATCAAAATAGTGAAATTTGATTAATTCCGGATTAGTCCAAAAATCAAAACAAATGGTTAAACTCAATTATCTCAAAATGAAATGAATGTAAAAATGGGCTCTTTTAATAGGGAACACCCATAGTCAGAGATAGTGATCACGTTTATATAATATTAATCAATTAGAATAGATAAAATAAATATATCATATATGGGCTAAGTAAAAAATATTATGTAATAAATAGCACACCCTTAAAGGGCATCCATAAATAACATTATGTACCCCCTTATAGTAGCGCTTGACCCCCCACTATATAAAAAAATTTTTCAAAATTCGTATATTTATATATAAAATTTTACAAAAACTTGAATATATTGTGATACAGTGATCCGATTTGGGTGATTTAGGTGCTATTTGATTCGTCTCAGTGAGACGAATCCAATTATACCAAATCATTTCATTTGGACCACTGAATCAATAGTTTTTTTTTAAATGTTAAAGGTAAGACCTTGCTTTCATCTTTATTAAATTTAATAGAAACTTTTTACAATACTGAAAGAAATTTCATTTTTTTAAATCTAATGCTAAGAATAAAAACTCAGACATATATAAGTAAATCTAAATACTTATCTGTGGCCTAAACCTACTGAATCAATAGTTATTCACAAAAACTATTGATTTTATAGTCATTTTATAAGAAAACATAATAACCAATAGTATTTGGCCAATAACTTTTGATCCAGTAATCCAAATGAAATGAAATTGGTACCACTCGACTTCTCTCACTGAGACGAATTGAATGGTACCAAAATTATTAAATTTGGACCAATGGGTTAGTTTTTAGACGATTTTTTCTAAAAAAATTGCTTTATATTTTTTGATTCCCTCCTACTTAAGAGGAAAAATGTTATATTTTGTCAGACCTCCTCTCCTCCTTGTATAATGTTATTTCTGGATGCCCCCTTAAGGATGTGTCATTAATTATCTGATTGTTTTTTATTAGATGCCTACTTCCCTTTTCTCTTTTAATATATGGGCTAGATGCTACGAAAAGGGACCAAATTGACAAAACAAAAGATCTTCAGAAAATCAATTTTTGTATTATAAATCTTATAATAACTTATAAGAAAATGCAAACTTTAAAGGGCTACACTGCAAAATTTTATTAAAACAACAACTTATGTATTTTAAATAAAAAATGATCCTAATATCATTCTAAATTGATTTATATAAAAAAATTACTTTTGAAAAAATTGTCAATTTGGTCCCTTCTAGCCCATATATTTGATTAATTATTTATATAAAATTTTAACTTTTTTTACTCCTTTCCAGTGTTAGGTTCAGATATTGTTCTATTAAAATTGTACAGTTTCAGATATTCTATATTTTGAACAATATTTTATACTTGTAATAGCATCTAATATACAAGGGCTTATTAAATAATCTGATTAGCTAACAAAGCAGCCTTTATTAAAATTTTAATTGTCTGGGACATTAACATTTTGGTGAACATGTTCAGAACATTCTGTTCTGAACTGTCCATTGTCCCTGTTCCAGTTCCAACCCAATACTGCCCCCTCTTCTTCTAAAAAATTACCTGATTTTTAACACCTCTTTGTAGTTTTTTTTTTACAAATACCAAAATTTAAATAAAGATTACTTAGTAGTTTATAACTAATTTTAATTCAGGTGATTTCATTTAGCTAATATCATAACCCTCTTTAATCAGATAGTTTATCAATTTTTATTTATTTATTTTATTAAATTTTAAATTGCTAATTGTTTTTTTTTACATTAGCATATTTTCACTTCATATTTATTTTTTTTTTTTAACTGGCGATCCTGCTTTTATTATAGGAGATAGTAAAATTTTACATTATTTCAGTTATGGTAAGTTGCTATGCTATGCTACAATTATCGAGCTACTAACTAAAATTTTTCTAAATCTAATAAAAACTCACTCAATACTGAAATACCAGGTGCAATCTGATGTGACAACTATTTCTTTTCATACAGAGGCCCGCAACTTCCTGCAAGCTATCACTGTACTCACTAAATAGCTACTATTAGCCTTGTTAAGACTAACTTTTTTTTTAAAACCTTCTTAGCTAGCTTCGATGGTAGAATGGTTTTACTCAAAATCCAATACAAAAAAAGAAAAATAAAAATAAATTGAAATATAAAGAAAAGTATAAAAAAGTGGAAACTACTAGACCTAGACAAGATATTAAATAAAAATCAAATAAAAAGAAAAATAAAAACAAGATGAGAAAGACAAAGAAAAGACTAATCTTGACAAATATGAACTGAAACATATAAAATAAAAATTATATAATACTATGACAAAGATCTACTCAAGTATTATATATACAATGTTTAATCAGAAAAAGAAGACAAAAACAATAAAAGTTGCTTTGTAGCAAGGTTTGTAAGAAATTTCTGCAAATGGTTCAAAACATCTCTGGCATATTATTCACTATTTATATCGTAGCTAATGGTCCACTTGTGACATTAGCACCAAACCAGTAGGCATTTCCAATTTGGAAGTAAACATTGCTGATCTTTTGGAGAGATAAATTAAAATGTCCACTTTGTTGAAATTTTAAAAAGCCAAAGGGTGCAGTGAAGAAGTACCAAACCAAAAGGATTTTGACAGAGTTACGTTATATAGAATAATATATTTAACCAAGTTTCTACTTCTATTTTCATATTTATACGACTTGACAAAGTCTTTGCTCGATAGTAACAAAGCCTGCCAAGATGGCTTGCTTAGATGCTTGTATGTCTTTTTCATCTCTATTTTAGATACAAAACATTTAGTGAATGGACTTTGTACTCAATAGTAGCTTTGGTGAAGTTTTTTGTGTGTAGATATATTAATAGCTTGGATTTACCTGTAATAGATTTCGTACTTTGTACTAGAATTAGTATACCATTAAACTTGATTATCTATTAATTTTTTAAAAAAACTATATATTTTAATATTTTTTAAAAATTTATAAGTATTGGGGATGCTGTAATTAAAAGCTTATAAGTTTAACTTTGTTTTTTAAAAAGCTAAAAATATTTTTGTACAGGAAATAAATTCTCTTATAAAGAATTTTTTGTCACGCAGAAATATATAAAATTTACTATTAAAAAAACAGACGTGAAATATACTAGATCTAGTATGCAACAAAACACTAAAATCTCTATATATAAAAAAAATTTTTTTAGTAATAATATTAAAATAAATAACATGAAACTGATCTATACTTTATAACAAAGTTTTTTTTATATAAAAAGATTTTTTTATATATTTTTGTTTGATTTTTTATTAATTTTTAAAAGTGTACTTAATTTAGTACAAAGAGGTAAATCCAAACCATTAATTAGTAGCATGCCATTTATTACGTAATTTTTACCATGAATACATGGTCAGAGGTAGTGATTACGTCTATATATTAATTAATTAGAATTAGATAAAATAATCATACTATATATGGGTAGAAGTAGCTACTAAGTAAAAAATATTACATAATAAATGGCATGCTGTTTATAGAGTTTTCATAGATCAGTATTCTTGAAAAATTTGGTATAAGAGATTGTTAGAAAAAGTGAAACCTATGAATAATTTATACTATATTACTTCACTATTTTCTTGCTTTAACACTAAGAATTACTATATTTTACTACTTTCTAATTTCGAATATGCTATTATCATTCTATTTTGATATCTATAATCACAATCTAATAGCTACTATATTGTTTTTCTCTTATTTTAATATTTACAAACATGATATTAATATTGATGAACATGATATTGAAATGTTTCCTACTTATTTTAATACTAATAAACATGATATTAAAGTTGAAGAACATGATATTAATGTTGAAGAATATAATATTGTAAATGTTTTAACATCAAATTCCTTTAATATCTACAAATATAATATTGCAAACTCTTTGTCATTACCATATTTTAATACCTATGATAGCAATACAAACATTTGGTCGATGTCTTATCATAGTGACTATGAATACAACCAAAATCTAATTACTTTGTTATTATCATTGTCTTATTTTAATGCCAATGATTTTAATGATATACTTGTTGAATCAGATATTAAAACTTAACTCAAAAATGTAGATAATAGAGTTTATAACATATCGGCGGATCGACGTAACATGTCAGCTCGACCAATCATGATCGAGGATTATCAAAAAAATTTTACGCGAAAATTTATTACAAAGCGAATTTTCACAAAAACGGCCTTTTTAACTAGCTTTGTATTTATAATTAAGTACGTAGAAAATTACGAAATTCATGTATTTAATTATAAGCCAAAAGTATATTAAAAAGGCCATTTTTTTGAAAATTAGCTTCCGAATTTACCCTTGATAGTTACCAACCCATTTCTCAATGCCCAACCCATCCTAAAACACCCGAATATTTCAACAAACGATAAAAGTACTTCTTTCTACAGCTTAGCGTAGCTCTTTTATTAAGTTTTATTGGTTTTTTAACTTGTCTAGGCGTCAAAAAGGCTCTTTTGTTAGTTGTAACAAGTACTTCGTTTGTTAGTTTTTCAACGTTTACTTAGGAGCAAATTTTTATGTAACAGTTTATCGAAAAAAGACCCAATTACGCCGATCCGCTGATATGATAAGAATTAAGATAATAAAAAGAAAAGTAATGATTATGAAAATAATGAACAAGGTAGTGATTTATTAGTATTAAATGGAAAAATAGATTTTGAAACATGGGAACTTGCTGAATCATACTTTAATGATTATGCAAAACAGAAATGGTTCAGTCTTTACAAAAGAAGGTGCACTATAGATTCTAAGAACAATACTATTATAAGAAGGCAAACATATGAATATTCACATGCAAGAGTACATAAACCTAAGAAAGTTATTTTAGCAGAAAATAGAAGAAATAGGAATTTTCAAATGATTGGATATCTGTGGCATGTCAATTCAGCATTTCTTAAAAAAGCAAAAAGCATTCAAATCAATAGCATTTTGGGTAACTACAATCATGATATAAACCCTTAGGTTGCAAAAACGGCACCAAAGTATTAGAAATTAATTTACAAAATGCATGATAAAATCAAATTTTGAACTATTAAAAAAAAACTAGACCAAACAATGCAATACAATTTGTTAATTGCATTATTTTCAGAAAAAGTAATTAATAAGAAAGCTCTAAACAATGCAATTCAACAGTTTAAAGATCAAGCTAAGTCTAGTAAAAATGATGTATATAAGATGCTTGATAACTTATTTTTAAAAAAAAAAAGTTCCAATATGGATTGTAAAACCACAATTTGACTTTAAAGAAAAATGACTTAACTTTTTATTTTGGATGGTGCCAGGTGCAAAACCACTATAGTTGCATTTTATAATTTATTTTTATTATAAATTTTTCTTTTTTTTCTTATTTATTTTTACGAGTTAATGCACTAATAAAAACTCGCCTTTTTTTGTAGATTAACAACTTATAGGAGTGCAGAATAAACTTTTCACAATTTTTGTATAATCTCAGACTATTTTAATATTGCACCAATAAAAACTCGCCTTTTTTTGTAGATTAACAACATATAGGGGTGCAAAATAAAAAATTTTCAAATATTTGTGTAACTATACCATGGTACAAATAGTGTTACAAGCCGGCTGAAGCAGCCGTGGCTAGATCGGCTTAGCTGACTAAGCCAGCTGATACAATATGATCAGCTGGCTAATATGGCTTAAGATCATATGATTGCTATTATAATTTAGACCAGAGTGTTTAATGCTGGGCTGTATTAAGTAATATTAAGTAATTACATGTAATTTTACGTAAGTTTCAAAAAATTAAATTTCATCACAACATATATAAAGTAACAGAGTTATAAAAATTCGGTTAGTATTATTGCATCATATTTGATTTGAATGTACTGTACAACCCGAATTGAATCACTGAAAATTTGATCTAAGAAACTAAATATCATGTGTTCAAAATTATTTAACGAATCTTACTCAAAATTACACAAAGTTATATAAAATTACTATAATTTGACATCCCTACATAAGGTTGCAAAAAAAATTAAGTAAACCTCTGATAATTTCCGAATACAATTTTAGCCATTGACACCGTTTAGCCAATATTTTTATCAGCTGGTTAAGCTAGCTGATAAAAACCTTATGGCTTGTAACACTAGATGCAAATAGAAATAGTTGATTAATGATCTAATGTTACACGAAATCCATGGTGCAAATAGCAAAAACCATGGTGTAAATAGCAGTACCCTAATTATATATCACTCTATAAAAAAAAGTTATTTTTTGTGTCCTGTATATTAGACAAAATAACTGCATACAAAAATTATAATTTTGAACCAAAATCTATTGATTATTGTTGATACTTTTTTTTTTGTATAATTACTATAGCACGGACGTAAGAACGTGCCTAACTACTAGTAGTATTACTAAAGTTCTGTCCGCTTAAAGAAATCTGATTGGTCGAATTTGGGTACCGTGATCAGGATCGTCATCAGGTGATCTATGCATATCGCAGTAACTAATCGTAAAATTTTTCTCACAAGAGGCTGTTATTCATTAAGTTATTTTATGGTTAATTTTGTAGTAAGCCAAAATCCCCACCATAGCCGCATTATCCGTTTTGAAATTTTAAAAAGTCCAAGGGGCACCATAAAGAGTACCAAAACGAAAGAACTTCTTCTATATATTATTAAAATTCAATTCTGACTGGTCATTTCGGTACAGTCAACTCTTTCTATACCGAACCCTTGAGTCTGGCCAAAAAAAAAAGTTCACTATAAAAAATTACTATGTTTTCTTAAGAAACCATAGCTTTTTTTATTTCGAACTATTAAGAAATTTTAAAATTTTGAGTTCATTATATCCAAAGTTTATTATAACGAGGTTCGTTATATCCAGAGTTGACTGTACTTTGTAACCAATCGTATACGTAACCAAGTTCAAAAGTGATAAACATATTGTATTCTTGCTCATTTCAACAAAGTTCATTTACCCTATAGACAAGAATTTGTTAATTAAACTATTAATAAAAAATAACATGTATATAAATTGTAGGTAATATAAAAGATTTATATATTCTAACACGCATATATAAAACAAGTGCTAAAGTTTGATCAAAAACACAACCAATGACGCATACAATTCAATTTCAGTTATCGTGATTATTCATGAGTGCTGACTTATATTATTAAAAAAATAATATGTATTTGTTATAAAGATAAGGTTTCGAACTTTCGATTTTACCCCTTATTATTTACCAGATTAGGCTCTAAATAAATATCATATACGATACGTAATCACAATCAATAATATCACAAATTTTTCGCGATGAATCTAATAAATAATAAATAAGCTTGAAAACACCTGAAGTCACATTTTTTTCTCTTGGTATTATTCTATACATTTCAGGTTCATTTCGGATTTTTACCTGTGCACTTTTTTTTATTAATTTTATTTTATTTATTTATTTCTAAATAAATGTCTTCATACTACAGTGCATATAATATCATTTATCTATAATACTGTCGTTATTATTCTTACATACGGGGTCTTTGCAAAAAGAAAAAGAACTTTACTCCTTTTGGGACTATAAGCAAGAATTCCATTATGGTATGATGATCATATGATTTACGATATCTACATTAGGGTGTCCAGGATTATGCGATGCGATGAGGTAAATTATGCGGGCGAATTGAGGTTGATTATGCGATGGATGCGAAATAAATTTAAGATTATGCGATTTTTATTATACGTAATTATGTAATTAATTTTTTAGTCTGTTTTTTCGGAATTTCTCGGACATTTATCAAAAATTTTACCTATGCTCGTAATTTAAGTTCATTCATTTTCTACATCGGAACTTTTCGGGACCTACAAATTTAAATTTAAAGCTTGTCGAATGAAGTTAACATATTCCCAACAACAATCAGATTTTATTCACGTGATTTATGCTTTTTTTTGCTTGATTATGCGAAGCATATGCGATGCGAAAAAATAGCAGATTATGCGCATAATATCGCATCGTCGCATAATCCTGGACACCCTAATCTACAATATAATCCGAAAGTTGCTAAAAATATTTAAAAAATTGGTATACTAAAATCAAGATATACCATAGATAACTAAGGGTTGAAAACATTTAATCGCATAAAATTTTGTTTCTGCTTAGGTAGAATAATGTTAGTGTTAGGATTTGAATGTGTTTTTGTTCGATTTTATGTTACATGACAAATTTTGATTTGATCAGATAGTGAAAAATTTTTCAAGGGTGATGCAATGATGTTTGAATGAGATCTTTTCGGAATGGTATTAAAACCAGTTAGGTTAAACCGTTAAACGAACGGATAATTTTTTTTAGGCAATTACAAATAAACTATAGTTAAAGTTAAGATAAGTATAAATAAGGTAGCTACTATGTCACGCAAAATCAGAAACGTAAATTATGAATAATAATATACATCATCTATAGTATTAAAATTTTGTTCATCTTTCGCTTTGTTGGCTAATTTTAGACATGCAATCTCTGTTGATCTTATTAAACTCCTAAAAAGGAAACAGACTATAACTTTGTGCCCAATCGTTCACATTTTGAACTCCCCAGCACTCAAATTATTTTTATACATGTTAAGTTTATATAGTACATTTAATTTTATTATTTCAATCTTCACCTCTAATTATTCTAATTAAAAAAGATGACATATTACCTTTTCTTATTCATTTTATTTTTTATTCCAATTAACTATTTATCAATATCATCATTGATAATTTTACAATCATTTTGCCATGTGTTCATGATGTATCAAATTACTATGGAGATGAAACAATTTGGCCCATGTATTTAAGAAATATCATAGATAAGCAGATTGTCGTTAAGAGTTAAAATTATTTAGCAGCACAAAATTTTCTTTATACTGTTAGTTTAAGCTAAATGGTATTAAATCCAAGTTGGTTAAACTGTTAGGCGCATTAAACGATTAATTGTTAAAAAAAAAAAAAAACTTTTTTTCTAGGCGGTTTCAATTTTTGATTGTAATATATATATATAATTAAAAATTAAATAAAAACTTTTAATAAAATAATCTAAAAAAAAAAAATACGAATAAAAAAAATTAATTCTAAATGCCGTAATTGAGTAATTCTACATTCTCGTATAATATTCCTTGTTTACCGACACATATTGATATAACGGTGTATATATAACTTCTGTAATTTCGACTATACTATACATTTTATATATAATATATATATATTATGAGTATAGTATACTAATCTTTTTTTTATACTCTAATGCGATTCTTGTAGTATACACCACTACTTTAATAGACAACTATTCGTAATACTGATTGTGATTCATACCAATATTCTATTCAATGAAATTTATATAATTTACATTTATTGAGGTAAATCATCAAATCACCCGATTTTGTTATTATTTTGTGTTTTCGTTTAAGAAATAAAATAACAAAAAAAATTTGGTTTGTTTGAACTATAAAATTCTATTTATTTATCCTTTGGGCATCAAATAAATCTATTTTAAAGTATGTGCTACAGTAAGATTCGATGGATTTGCAAAAAAAAAATAAAGAACTAGCAAGATTAACTTGAACCCCTCTTCGGAGACGCGAACGTAAGAAATTTTTTGCAATCAAGAATAAAAGCACTATCGTGGAATTTTCCAACTAGATTAGCCCTACTTTCTCTAGCAATTTCATTAATTATTAAAAATTCACTGATCATTTCGTTAAAACCAACACGAACGGCCCATAATGCTTGTATAAAATTAACGATTGAATCACAAGTGGAATTTTCATTGGATGGAATAAATATGTGAAATAAATCGCGCACACGTCCAATAGGAAAAGCTGGCTGATCAAATATTGAAATTGTCAACTGAGTTTCTGTCAAATAAAAATATAAAATTAATAGTAAAATAAATTGCTTTAAAATTATTAGCCATCAATAAATTATTTACCGTGTAAATGAAATAAAAAAATTTCTAATTTTTCTAATCGACAACAAAATGATTCAAAGTCCGGAATAAACCGTTCATTGGGTAATAATATTTTGTTATGCCTGTTAATTGCTGTATCGCTTGCAAAATGAACAAGTTTACATTCATCATCTACCAGTTTATCCATATCAACTTCATTAATAGACCCTGACGTTTCTTCAAAGAGAATTTCCTGATCACCATAAACTGTTTCTAGTTTGATCGAATGATCTGGACGTCGAACATTGACAGTGTGCCAACTTTCGGCCCTCGTATTCACTTTATTATGGTATAATTTTTCCTGTTGCTTTTGCAACTGTTTACGGAATAATGAACTTTTTGAACCTTTTTCTCCTCTGAATAGCAAATGTAAATATTTATCAATTACACAATTAAAAAAAAAAAAAAACAAGTACAAATATTCCATCAACACACTTTATCGATTTACAAATTCCTTTATTATGATTTCCATTATTTCGTTTAAAAATCTCGATCAGTGGTGTCATGAACAATATCTCCCATGTTCCCTCATTTAACTCATTAAGGTCTTTTCGTTCCCAAATATTTGTTCTAATAATTATTTTAATTAATAAACATAAATAATACAATAATATAATATACTAATTTGGAGATACTTACAAAATAACAAAAATTTCCGTCACGAACTCTTGAAAATCTTGAGTTTCGCCTTCCCTCATTAATTGTCGGATTTTTATACGATTCTTACGGTGTTCATAACAAGACCGAATATATTTAATTTGTTCTACATCCAACTTGATGTTATACTTGTTAGGGTTTTGCGCAATTTGGTTCCACTCATTTACTGTAAATTGATGTCTCAAAAAATCACATTTCGATACATTTACAACGTATGAAAGTAATGGATCGTTCCATCGCATCTTTTTAATGTGTTCATGAGTTATTCTATTGCATATTTCAAAACACACGTCTATTTCCTTTCCCTCATTATTAGTTATGATCCAGTTAGAATTTTTCTGTTTAAAATTCTTAATCAAATATCTTGTAAGTCCTGAGAATATTTAGAGAATAACTATAGGAATAACTATAGTATAAATACTTACTTGTTTCAAATACAAGAAGTTGTTCCAAACAATTTCTCGTGCAGACTCTTCAGATGGTTGAAATTTTTTTTGTTTTTGTTCTAAACTTTTCGATATAGAAGTTATTATTCTTGTATATGTGCTTAAAACTTGTGGTCTAGAGGGGTTGGATATTAATTGTCCATAAGTTGTAAATAAATCTTTTACGATTTTTAGTTTAGAAGACTATAATAAAAAAAAAATAATAATAATAATAAATAATTAGCAAAATTTAAAAGTTTCGATTTTTTTATTACTTATTTTGGGCTTCAAAATATCTATGGTTTTTAAAACATAAGCTGCACTTCTTTGCTTAGCACAGGTATCAACAGCCACAGATATTGAAAATTTGAAATAATCAAGGGATGGTGTGTCTCGTAGATATGGTTCGCTATGTAAGCAAAGTATGTTAACAACCACAGACAATGAAAAAAATCAAGGGATAGTGTGTCTTGAAGATATGAATTACTATGCTAGCAATCATAACAGCAGCCACAGATATTGAATTAATCAAGTCTTCTTAAAATATGATTTACCATGTTAGTAACGAATATCAGCCATTCATTAATTACAAGGGAAAATGTGAAGATATAAAATCACTACGTTGGTAAAACGAAATTGCTAGCAAAATAGAACTTATGATGTACTAATATGCTTAAAATTCTACTGCAAACATATTGGTATAATTTCATAAATTTCCAGACTTAAAGGTGTTGTTCAAATATTGTATTATCACCAACCATGCACTAAAAAAGTATATAATGAAAAATACTTTCCTTAATTATTCGATCGAAAGAATTCCACTTTGGAGAATTTGGTTTTTCATTGTTCATTTTCTTCTTAAAATAAGTAGCTAGACATAAATTTTCATTTCGAATATCTTCAAGGTTCAGGCCCATTGATATTTTCCAGTAATAAAAATCTATGGCCACGGTTTTATTGCAATCATAAATTTTTAAAAAGTTATCGAAGTTCTTATCACTCGTGTTTTTAGTTTGTTTTGCCATTTTGAGAATAAAAACATTACTGATTAGCTAGCATGGTGGAATTTGGTTTTTATTGGTTGTTTCGGGGATGATGCTAAAATCAGATGATACTGAAATCCACGTGATCTACGTATCATCGGATCTTCTACAATTTCCGAATCAAAACAATCCGAAACCGGTCGGTATGCCCTATATGCTGCATAAATCGCATTCTTGATACCTATATACAGAAGACCTTCTAACTGTATCAAAAAGGCGACCCTAACCCTAACCCTAACCACGAAGCAAAAAGCGTCTATAAAACCACTAACAAAAATTAAACCTAGCATAGTTGTTAGGGTTAGGGTTGGGTTAGGGTCGCCTTTTTGATACAGTTAGAAGGTCTTCTGTATATAAATATCAAGAATGCGATTAGCATGATTAAAAATCCATCTGATTGGCTGTCGATCCTTATAGTAATGCCCTATATAAAAATACGATCGATCATATGAAAAGTCACAAACGAATCTGATTATATCAGATTAAATTTGCTAGAAGCAAGTAATATTGGAAAACAATATTTCTTTAAAATTTCGGTAACCGTTAATTATAAAAATTTATGACTTGCTATTTGCAAGTAAAAAAATTACATAATAAATAGCTAACGAAATTTTAAAGAAATATTGTTCTCCGACGTTACTTGCTTCTAGCAAATTTAATTTGATATATTCAGATTCGTTAGTGACTTTTCATATGATCGATCGTATTTTTGTATGGGACGTTTACCCTAATCAGCCAATGAAAATTCAAAGATCGGCAACCAATCAGATGGATTTTTAATCATGCTAATGCGATTTATGCATATATTGAATTAACCCGACCGGCTATACTGTTATAGCATTCGATTGTTTTGATTACGTAGTGTAGATCGATTGTTTACACGATTTTCGGAAATTTTAGGAAATCCATTGCATACGGAGATCAAGTGGATTTCAGCATTATCCGATTTCAGCATCATCCCCATTGAAAGGTACTGTTACACAAACTTTTTATATTGGTTTACAATAGAAAATTTAATTCGAATCGGAACAAGCCAAAATGTTTTATAATTAAGGTTATCTAAAATTTCGCCAAATTGTTTTTTTAGAAGTATAGCTTTTATATAAAGGTTTGGGATCAAGTGGGATCAAGTTTCCACCAACTTTTACTAGAAGCGATTCTGACAATACCAGTATGTAACACAAAGAAATTACATTAAATTTTTGGCATTTTAAACGCAACAGCTAATAAAAATCTACAGTTATTTCGATTAAGAGTTCACGTGAGCAAGTTATAAAGTGTTATCTTCCCCAGGATTGCCAAAAAACTTTTTGCAGTCACGTGATGACAACAAAATTTTTTTTGTTAGGTTAGGGTTAGGGTGAGTGCTCAGTTAAGGTTTGGGTTTAGAATGTTATATAGTAAAATTGCTCAAGGAAAACTTTTTTTTAGTTAAAAAAAGTAGTTTCTTATGCAAACTTTTGAGAAATAAGCTTTTTTGACAAAAGAGACGTTTTTGAGATGGTTGTTTTGAATTTCCTGATCGTGTAACGTTACACCAAATTATGATCTTTTACTGGCCAATAATCGCGTGACTGCAAAAGTTTTCTGGCGATCCTGGGGTAGTTATAAAGTGTTAGATATTATCAATCAGTCAATCTTTAGTTTTAACCAATCAAATTTTGTTATTTATAAAATGTCAATCATTTTTTTGGCCAATCAAAACAAATTTCCATCATGCTTGTGTAAATCAAAACAATATGTGGTCCCAATTAGAAAAGATCTTTGTGTAACATACACAAAAAATACTAAAATACTGAAACTTCAGTTTAACGAAAAATCTCTCTTTTATGTTAAAATATGCTATCCATTGGACCTCCACGTGAAATTTTTAAATACCATAAATTAATATGTAGTATATCGAGAAGATACAATTTGAAATATGGCAATTTCTTAGCCATGTTTCAAATTGTATCTCCTCGATATACTACATATTAATTTATTTAGAAATTTCACGTGAAGGTCCAATGAATAGCATAAAAGAGAGTTTTTTTCGTTAAACTGAAACATAATGAAGAGATTGTTAAATTTTTGTCGAGATTTCAGCATTTTTTTAATCGACACACGTGATAATCGCGTATGTTATACAAAAATCTTTTCTAATTGATTTTCATATTGCATAGGGAAAAACACAAGGACTTTTAAAAGATTTAGAGGATAAGAGCAAAAAGGTTTTGTTATATTTAGGGACTTGACAAATGTGGGGCAAGCAAGCCGCATTTAAAACCCCAACCGAAAATGTGTGTATAGGTCATGACCATTTTGCAGATCATGTGAAAACTGTGCAATCAAAATTTTTTATTTGTTATAAGCGATATTATTGGATAAGATACCCGGGTATCTTAGCAGTTATCTTGCATGACTTATACCCCCTGTATTTGCTCATTAGAAAACTTTGTTTTTATTATTATATAAATCGGCTATTGATTGTATACGACTTAGGTAGCTCTCCCACAAAAAATTGTTCACCCAGCCAATCAAATTTAAGATCAGGTGTAACGTGATAGTCAAAACAAACGTTTTTTATTTTCTAAGTAAAAAGTTGCGTATAAACCTAAAAAACGCGTTATATTTGGGGTTAGGGTGAGTATAACGCAGGGTTAGAATGCTCTATCAGTAAAATTTCACAAGGAACACTTTTAATTAGGCCGCAGAAGGTGGTTTCCTAATTAAAATTTAAAGCTATTTTTGTTTTTTTATAATAAGGTGGTTTCGTTTCGAATTTTACGTTACACCTGATCCTGAAATTCGATTGGCCAATATTACAATTTTTTGTGGGAGAGCTACGGACGTTGATTGTATACCATAACAAATAACCTTGAAACATATAAAAATCAAAGGGATAACTATCACGGGGTTACCTTATCCGGTACTAACACTCGTACACACAATAAACGATAACTTAATAGTTAGAAGTAGACTAAAAAGAAATTCAATACGATTTAATTTAGATAGAAAATTAGTATTATTAATTTCCTGTGAGCGCAGAGATTCCCGATGATCTTATGATGCAGATGACCCTTCGTATTCTATGATCATCGGGAATCTCTGCTGTAATTTTTAAACTCCCAGGAAATTAATAGTACATATCTATCGGCATATAAAATAATAAATGAAAATTTTTCATCAAACATTGAACGACAGAACTATATAATATCCGCAATACATAATACTGTAAAGCTATCTTAAATAAACCACGAATGAATAAAGTAGAACCTATTTATTACGTAAAAAAAAAAATAATAATAAATATAAGTTTTTTTTATTGCATCCTTAAATAATATAAAAAACAATTCTGGAACTTGTTAAGTTTCATGATCCCGAAATATAATACTACTAACTAAACATTTCTTTATACCTAAATAAAGCTTCGAATGTCGTAATCTATTTTAATATTATTGTAAAATTACTACGTATATATTAGAGCTTTTTTTCAAATAGTTGCGCTTTGAGTTAATTAGAAGCTTTAATACATATATTTATTATACTTAAAGCTTCGTTATAAACACGGTTGCATTTTTTTAGGGGGTAAAAGTACTCTAAACTGCAGAACTGTATAAATTCAATTGTATAAAATTGACCAATCACGAGAAAGTCCTCCTATATAAATGTGTGCAAAGTTTCGATCTGTGATAGTCCAGATACTATTCCGGAAAGCGAAATAAAATTTTTTAACTTTTCATTCGTTCAATACTGCAATACAGCAATAATTGTCGGAGCGAAGCGACTTCTACGCCCTTTGATGACTGAAATTACGTTTTTGAGTAACAAGATTTACGCGTTTGCATTCATAGGAGTATGTGTCAGTTTTTGAAAAAATGTATCGAATTCATCAGAGATATAATCATTTTGTTCCATGTTTATTCTTTTGACTTTTTTTTTTTGCCAGTTTTTCGAACAGAAATATGTATTTATATTCTCGTGATCTTGCTTTCTACGTTTAAGCCAGGCCGACTCGGTGGCTTACAGCTTACCTCCTCATAGTAAAATATGATTTTGGGCGGAGAGTATAATGCAGGCGGAATTATCAGAAATTGTAAAGATCCGAAAAATTCCGAAAGAAAATGAACGAACATAAAAGACAAGCAAGGTCATGCTGAGTTGTTAAATCTGTTATGATTATCACATCACATGAGGGTGAAATTCGGATTCTCAAAGTCGACCGACTGCTAAAGTGTTAGTAGATAACCTGAAAAAGACAAGATGCTCTTCGTGAAAACACTACTCTAACTTCCTCTGAACTAATTTTATAAAGATTTGGGGCTTCCTTAAAATAATCTTGAATCTTATGTGGAGCAGATGGAATAACTTACCGTAGATCGACGTATACAAGGCCCCTATGATAGGAGATCTACATTAGTGCACCTGGGTGCATACTCTTCAAAGCTTTTTTCTTAATGATATGAATTCTCGGCTGTGTACTAGACCCGAGTTTATGGTAGGTTTTACAGCTGTTCTCATAAATTCTGGGACAACTGACAAAAATTTGGCCGGCATTAATTCAGACGAATCTGATGAACTTTTATCTCGGGTATATTAGCTTTGATTTCAGATATGATGGATATAACAAAGGTTTTTTTATATATCGATCATTCCCGAAAGCAAAAGTTTATATGTCCGAGATAAAAGTTTATCAGATTCGGCTGAATTAATGCTGGCCAAATTTTTATCAGTTGTCCCAGAATTTATGAGAACAGCTGTAAAATGGGTGGATTGTAAGAACCCGAGTCTTGTGAAAAAAGTGTTAGCAGTGTCAATCTTAAAATTTTAGAGTTGTTTGTGATTAAAATAGAGTCGGGTTTAGGATTATGATTAGAACCAGGTTTTGGAGTTAGGATTAGGATTAGAATTGTATAAATAGAATTAGGGTTAGAAATAAGTAAATTGGATTTTGAATTGGGGTTAAGGTTAGAAATAGATAAGACCTTTTAATTGGGTTAGGACTAGAATGAATAAGACGGGTTATGGATTGGGTTATGGTTACGAATGGTAACACGGAATTTAGAATTAGGAATAGGTTAAGATAAATTAGATACGTATTATTGGTGTTTAAGCTAGTTAACATTTATGTAAAATAAATAAATAAAAATTATATTAGCACATACAAATTTAATTACTTGGTTTTCATAACATAAATAGATCCGACCGACCGGCTTTATTTTTTAAATTTCATATTCCACACGGTTATTAAAGCATATAAAAAAATTTTTTAATAAGTTTCCAAATTTGACCAGCCGGGTTATGAAAACCAATTAATTAATTTTGCATAGACTTATATATACAGTAAATAAATAATATATTAAAGTTATATATATATTTCTATATCATGTGATGCGTTATATATGGGTGTCCCCAATTAAAAGGGCCCATGTTTACATTTTTTTGAAAAATGAGATTTCGTTAGATTCATATAAATTTTGACATGAATGACTTTTTTTAATTACAATTTGCATAATAAAAAATCAAGATAATGTAAAAAGAAAAATTACATGAGGCCAACACGTTACGAGATTACCCGATAGTCACCTGCCGTCTTTAACCAATCAACCCGAATCAGTTCGAAAATCAAAACAAATAATTAAACTCAAATATCTTAATATAAAATATATGTAAAAATGGGCCCTTTTAATTGGGGACACCCATATATCTTTGGCATATATATATAACTTCTAAAACTAATAAATTACATCCAGGAATATTTTTACTTAATGGGGCGGCTGTGGTTAGGGATGTTACGGTCCAGTCCGGTTCGGTCTTGGTTCAAAAGACCGGTCCGGGTAGTGGACCGCAGATTGGACCATGATAAACAGACCAGTCCGTTAAACGGTCCAGTCTAAGACCGGTCCAAGACCAGTTTTCGGACCAGTTTATTTTAGCCAATAGAAATTCAGAATTTCGGCAAAAAAAATGCAGTACAATGTACGTACGTACGTGCGTACAGAATACTTTATCTCTTAACAAACGGTACGTACAGTACTATAGTAAGGTTAATATAAAGGATTTGTTGATCTCAAGCTTTATAATAACCAAAAAATTTCAAGTCGGATCGGAAATTTTACTGAATCATTTTTTAGGATATTTATATATTAATGTTCTTTAATGTTTTTATAAGCAAGATATAGGAGATAAGATATATACAGTATAATAATAATACAACTTTTTAGATCAAGAATCTAACTAAAGGATTAAGGGAATGTTTTTTTTTTATATTTAATTTCTACCTACTTCATTACTAATCCAGCTTTTAACACAAAGACATGCTCTTGCTGTTTCAGGATGAAGGCGGTTACGAGTTCTTGAAATAGTATTGCCGGCTATAGAGAAAGCCTGTTCGCATGCTACACTAGTAGCTTGAATGCTAAGATAATCAGACGCCATTTTTGATAGAATTGGATAAGCTCTCTTGTTTGCTTTCCACCAATCCAGTGGGTTTGTGTCTTCTTCAACAGTATCAAATGAGAGATAATTATCTAATTCATTTAATTCATTGGTATCCATGGCTGATGATTCTATGTTATTAGTAATTGAAGGTTCTTCTGTTTCTGGTCGATTACGCAAGTTCCAAAAAAATTTTCTTGCAGTTTTAACCGGACTTTCTGTGGCATTGTTAGAGGCTGGTAAGGTTTGTCCACTCTCGTGAATATATTGATTCATAGCTTCTTGAATAGCTTTTTTAGCATTAACAGCGTCTACTCTATTAAAAATTTTTAGTTTGGTACGAGGATCAAGGATGGCGGAGACGATAGAAGGCTTATCCATTATACTCCAATATTCTTCTATTTTTTCGTTTATTGCTGCTGCAGCTCTGTTTTGAGAAAACTCATCTTTCATAGTGTATGCATTTAAATGGTCTTGAATGCTTATAAACACCAAACGTATATCGCCCATGGTTGGATATGATGCAGCCGAAAGCAATTTTGTAGCAGTTTCAAGTGGTTCCAGTAAGGCAAGCACATCCTAAACATTATTATACAGTATTAGTTATTATACATTTTATTATTTAAATTATTATAGATTTTATACACCAAATTCAAACGTATCAATAGTATAATAAGGTAAAAAATTTCAACGAAATTTTTTAATTGTATTTGTCTGAATTAGATATACAAAATCTATATAATAATAATTTATACTTTTAAATTGCATTATTTGGATACAGTAAACGAATAGATGAATAATCAGCAGCAAGTAGATTAAGAGCCGTTTCCATTTTTTGCATTTTTTGCAACATGTAAAAGGTACTATTCCATCTGGTTTCGATGTCTAACTCAGGCTTAAGATATGGAATTTCTTTAAGTTCACACAGTCTACGTAGGTCATCACAGAAACGAATAGATATTTTGATTTTAGCCATTAAGTTTCGAACTTTATTCACAGAAGAATCAACCATTTCTAATCCTTTCTTCGCAGCCAAATTGAGAACGTGAGCAGCACATCTATAATGAGAAAATCCGATATTATCAAATTCAAATTGCAGTTCCTGTGCGATTAATCTTCCACAAACAATCATTGCGGCCTCATTGTCCGTAGTAAGTGCTAGAGTTTTATCATTGATATTAAAATGAGTAAGAATATTTTTAATAGTATCTGCTATATTTATGCCCGTATGTCTATTATTAAACGGGATGATATCCAGGAGAAAATGACGCAAACTCCAATTAGTATCAACATAGTGAATTGTAACACCAAGAAATGCTTCAAAATTTAAAGAAGTCCACATATCAGCTGTCAAGGAAACCTTTCCAGGAATTTTAGCAATATCATTAACTATTATGTTACGTTTATTATCAAACTCATCTATAATTTTTGCCTTTACAGCTTGTCTTGTAGGTATCGTATACCGAGGATCGAGGAAGTTAATGAACTCCTGAATATTGAGTAGTTGAGAATAATTTTTTTAGTTGACAAACTAGTTGCAACTAATCAATTAATCGATTAATTGTTAAGTTGCAATTAATCGAATAATTGATTTTTCGATTAATTGTAAATTATAACTAATCGTTTAATCGATTAATCAATTAGTTGCGATTAATTATTGTGGTTTGCAAAAATATTTGAAATTTGATGATCAAAAAAAAAAAAGAAATAAATCAATAATTTCTGATTCTGATTTTCCGATTTTTTTAACATTTTCTTAGACTTTTAGATTAGACTTTAATATACAAATCGCAATAATTAAAGAATTAATTAATTTTTTGCAACACTACCTGAAAATACCGATTGTCAACAACAGTAAATGGTTGCTGGTCGACAATTATCCAAGTAATTAATTTTTCATCCCGCTTTTTTTGTTCTTCACCATCATATGGATCAGTTCTGGGAAAGTGAAGAGTAGTTTGACGTTTAGCTGGTGCAATGATATTATGTCCTTTAAGATGTCTTCGTAAAGATGAAACTCCAGTTTGATTCGAAAAAACATCCCCGCATCTTTTACACACAGGTTCTCCGGGATGAGCGGGTGTATCAAAACTGAAATAAGGCCAAATTGAACTTTTCCTAGGTCTGTTCCTTTTAATATTACTGCTTTGAGAGGGTGCACCAATTGAGGTTTTGTGGGATATTTGGCTATTAATATCTGAGCCGTTATCTTCAGACATTCCATTGGTATCATTTTCAGGATCAGAAAAATAATCATTAGGTTCAAAGGAATTGTAACCTTCCATTTTTTTTTTAGCGATTTATTTTTTTTTTTTACAATCAAAAAATGAAGCTTTATATATTGATATAAAATCTATCGTTGTAGATGGCTTTGATCTTATTATGATAAGTATTTTTATTTTATTTCATTTTAAATATCAGTGTTAATCACTTTACATTCAGATTTTTGATTACAAAATACGCCCATCTATATGCGATTCTTTAGCTAAAATTAATTCTTAGAATTTTAGATACCAAAAAAAAAAAAAATCGTAGAGAAACCTCACTAAGTCCATCCTATAGGACTAAACTTTTAACAACGTGCATCTAACGAACAATAAGAAAAAAATGTATTTATAGAGATCAAGTATATTCGGGCCAGAATTTAAGAATGCATTTAGAGAAGATGCATTACAGAGGTTTCTCTGTATTCAATAATTTCTTTGTTAAAGATCAATTACACTTACTTTGATCTAAATTCTTTTAGATGTTTCCGTATATATGTTCATTGAAATAAGTTTTTACTCACACTATCCTATTCATTTTTGATAGATGAATTACACATTTTGAGCCTTTGCTACTAGATATCTATGGCTTTATTGCCTTTATTATGCATTATCTTTAATCTTTTTAGTACCTAGAGATATGCTAAATATGTATTTTTTGAAAGAAATTACGAATTTGTAGTGTGCGCGTGATTCACTGGGCCAAATTCATAATAATATTGTTCTTGCCACTCGACATATGCGCAGAATCATTTTTGTAATATGTATGCTAAGTATTCAGATTGTATTATCAATGGGAAAATATGCATTATCAGGTCATGCGCATGAATGCATATATATAAATGCGCATCGGCACCTATCTTTAATTCAAGGAACGGGATAATAAAGCCAATTGTAATTCCATCTAATATGTATCTGACTTTTAAATTTTTTTATAATTGAATAAAGTAAGAATCGAATTCCGTATCGGTAAATTAAGGACCAGTCCGGACCTGGTCCTTAATTTTAGACCGAAAGATTACTTAACCGGTTCAAAAGACCGGTCCGGACCACGGTCCCTGTAGGACCGTAACATCCCTAGTTGGCCCGGAAGGATTGGTCTGCTCGACTTTATGTACAAATGGATGTCCTTTCCTTGGTACCCACTTCTGAAACGTAGGTCCTTTTCCTCCAGTATGACTCTGGTGACCAGGTTGATGTCCTCTTTTGCCATAAAGTATATTTCGTTCAGTTCTTCGGTCTCCGGTTGAAAGGGCATATAGCGACTTTTGTCAATTGTGGAGCAAATATATTTTTTTAAAAATTTTTAATTTTTCTGTCAAACGTAAAAATCAAAAGTCAATTAATAAAAAATTCTCTAATACTTATGAAAAGTTTGTAGTAAGTATATTTTGATTTGCTGAATAAGTTATTTATGCGATTTTAATCGATTTGCTTAGTAAAATTTAGACTTTACTATGTAGTGACTTTTGTCAATTGTGGGGTGAATATATTTTTCAAAAAATTTTAATTTTTCTATTGAACGTAAAAATCATAAGTCAATTAATAAAAAATTCTCCAATACTCATGGAAATTTTGCAATAAGTGTATTTTGATCTGCTAAATAAGTTTACTTATGCAAATTTAATCGATTTGCTTAGTAAAATTTAGACTTTACTATGTAGTGACTTTTGTTGATTGTGAAGTAGCTTATTTTCAGATCAAAGATGTTTTTAAGTTTTTTTTTTAAATATTATAAAATTTGATTGGTCAATAGTCCTATCACTAGAGTGGGGTCAGGACCTATATAAACCCTAATCACGTAATTTACTGCACTTCCCTTATCTGGTATAGGTTTAGAAAAGATCGCTAAATTCTTTCGTTATATTCTTTAATATTAGTGATTAATTTATCTGTTCAGTAAAAAATCTGATACAAAAAAAACAAAAAAAAACAAAAAGTTTTATAAGATAATAAATAAACATAGAGCGGAGAACTCAAAAAACTAAAATTTTTACCATTTTAAAGTATTCTTTTGTAATTTTTCTTAAATTAACTTTTTTTGGTACTATTTATTATTTATATTACAATTACCATTACAGGATCCCAAAGAACTCTGATACAACTCAGATGATTTTAAAAAAGAAAATTTTGTATAGAAATTTATCAAACGTTGTATTTTTATATAGTAAATTTTCAAATTTTTCTTTATTTTATACATCTATTTGGCTAAAATACTGCTAAAATTATAAAACTCAAATCTGAGTTGTATCGAGTTCTTCGGGGTTCTACTATTACCATTACTACTATTATTAATCTTTATAATTAGGGTTTTTCTAAATATCTCTGGCCAGAGATATATAACTTATATATCTCTGGCCTATTGACCAATCAAAATAAGCGAAGGTCATGTGACACACTTTTCCGACCCATTAGGTGATCAGAAGAGACTGTGTAATCTAACATTCGACCACACTTTACTAACTTGGTTGTGCATTAATGATCGAACCGATTAAAAAACTTTAAAATTAAAAAATTACTAATACACAAACTAAGCGATTTTATATATTTATTTCTTATATTTATATATATTTTCATATTTATTTATGATAACTTACAACAAAATAAATCCACACTTACATAATCACGTGCTACTATTGTACTATCTAACTTACCACTAAATCCGGATAATTACTATCTCTACACTACCTTCGCACTACTACCTAACCCTAACCCTAACTCTAACCCTAGGCCCATCCTATCTTTTACTAACCCTAACCCTAAACACGATATAAACGACCTTTAGCGAAATATAGCATGATACAGCACACGGTATGCATCACAAATACGGCGATACAGCGATACGGCGATACAAACAACACTAGCAAAATACAGCATAACGCGGCATTGGCACAACACGGCACCACCAAAATCAACTCGTCATGATATTAGTAGCAATGAAGTAGAAAGTTCCTAAACAAGTCAAAGAAGAGAAGAAGAATATAAGACCACCTTCCACAAAAATATTGACGAAAAGAGGCATCAACAAACAACATTAGCGGCGAAAGGAGGCACCGACAATGACGACACTAATGATAAATGGCGATGATTTTATTCTGGCAAACCTAAAAAAACAGCCTAAACAGGTAAAGAAAATAAGAAAAAAAAAATGAACCTTTACCGGATCCACTACACTGACCGATTCCATGTTTTTAAACAAGCCAAAGAAGAGAAGAAGAATATAAGACCACCCTCCATAAAATATCGACGAAAAGAGGCACCAACAAACAACATTAGCGGCAAAAGGAGGCACCAACAACAATGACACCAACGATGAACGCCGATAATTTTATTCTGGCAAACCTAAAAAAAGAACCTAAACAGGTTAAAGAAAATAAAAAAAAAAAAAAAAAAAAAAAAAAAAAAA
>QKWP01000352.1:51810-67442 GCA_003550325.1 Gigaspora rosea | reverse complement strand
TTTTAATATTCATTTGATCGCATAATATCGTTTAATTATTTTTTTTTTAATATTCATTTGATCGCATAATATCGTTTAATTATTATTTTTTTTAATACTCATTTGATCGCATAATATCTTTTGTTTTAATATTCATTTGATCGCATAATATCGTTTAATTATTTTTTTTTAATATTCATTTGATCGCATAATATTGTTTAATTATTTTTTTTTAATATTCATTTGATTTTATTTATACTTTTATAACAATAACATTCATTATTTTATTTTACTAGTTGCTGACAAAAATAAAAAATTACCGGGGCGCGTCGTGTCAAAACATTAGAAATTCGATTTGGAAAGTTTTTGGAGTTGAAAAGCTCCCCTATTGAAAAGTAACGCTGGTGCATCCGAGATTGTGAAGTGGAAGCAAAGTGTTAAGGTTGCCGATTGCTTCTGCTCACTTTTTGTACAAAATGAAAGTGGCGCCTACTGGATTGATTTGATCGCAAGGAATGCCTTCTCTACGGCTGCGGTACCTACCTTAATCCACGATCACTGTGCGTTCACGTTGGCTGTGTGCGATATAATCCTAAACCCTCGGTCACGAAGTGTCCAATGTACTTAGAAACGTATGAAACGTCACATAGAAAAGTTTTTGGTAAGTGTTTGTCGTATATTGCTTTATATCGCTTTATATCAACACAAAATTAACGGGCTTTACATTGTAGAATGATTACTAGTGGTGGTCCCTCTTTTGGTTCCGCCGAAGCAAAAATGGATGAAGAGCTGGAGGCTAACGAATATAGGTCTCGAGTGAACTCTCCTCAGACCGATTACGCACCTGAACCATTATTACGATCGGGCTCCTCAATGCAATATTCGGAAGAGGAAATAGATGAAGCGTTTGGGGTCTATGAATAGTGATGGATTGGGTTTTTTTTCTTTTGTTGTTTTTTTCTTTCTTTTTTCTTTCTTTCTTTTTTCTTTCTTTTCTTTTTTCTTTCTTTTCTTTTTTTTAATACCGGTATATAGTTTTATATTAGCTAATTGCAGATTGATTAGTGTTTTCTAATTGTATTGTTTATATTTGTAACAATGCTAATAAAAAATGAGATTGCATTAATATTGAATTGATTGATAGTTTGCTTTTAAATTTATTATTTATAATATATATGCTTATTTGAACCTTTTAATGAATTAGATTGATCTTAATCGTGTATTCGATTTTTATATAGTTATTTATCGATTCAAATCGCTATCGATTACTATCGATAGCCATAAAACCGGATATCTATCGATTCAAATCGCTATCGATTACTATCGATAGCTATAAGACCATATAAGTATCGATTACTTTCTAAAACGATTAGAATCGATAGGGATGATTAATATCAATATATATCTGTTTGGTCAGTAATCGATATATATCTATATATAAATTTTGCTGATGATAATTATTAAGAATCTTAACGATTGTGCATGTCAGTGCATGAAAATTATGATCGTTAAGAATCTTAACGATTGTGCATGTTAGTAGTGTTACGAATTAGACAAAAATTCATAATCGATTAGTTAATTGAAAATTTTTAAAAAATCGATTAATAGTTGATTATGTTTAACTAATCAACTAATTGATTAATCGATTAATTGATTAATCGATTAATTAATTAATCGATTAATTGATTAATCGATTAATTGATTAATCGATTAATTGATTAATCGATTAATCGATTGTCAGTGCATGAAAATTATGCTCATTAAGAATTTTAACGATTGTAACGTCAGTGTACAAAAATTAACAATTGTGATGATCGTGATTAGGGTTGTGGGCACGGAAAATTTTTTAGGCATGCCCCAGGAGGCATGCCTTAGGCTGAGGCATGCCCTTCTTATTGTGCCCAGGGCATGCCCCTATACATATACCGGGTAGATGAAAAGTCTCTAGAGAACCTTTTTGCTAATCACTAAATAATGTATCTTAGTTGTTATTTAATTATGCCAATAGATTCCAAAAATATATACAAGTATAAAAATTTATAAATTAGCAGAGATAATAAAAAGATCCTATCAAGGACTTTTTACTCACACTCATATACTATGCTATTACTGTTTTATTATTATAATTGATAAAATATCCGCTAGTAAGTAAAATAGATAGCCAATCAGCGCACTCTAATTCATTTATTATCACATGATAAGGGCATGCCTTTTGGTTTAAGTGCATGCACCTAGGCATGCCTAGAGGGCATGCCCTTAAGGCATGCCCTGAGTCACCGTGCCCACAACCCTAATCGTGATGTCAGTTGCACTAAAATTATGATCATTAAGAATCTTAACGATTGTGCATGTCAGTGCATTAAAATTATGATCGTTAAGAATCTTAACGATTGTGCATGTCAGTGCATAAAAATTATGATCATTAAGAATCTTAACGATTGTGCAAGTTAGTAGTGTTATGAATCAGGCAAAAATTCATAATCAATTAGTTAATTGAAAATGTTTAAAATCGATTAATAGTTGATTATGTTCAACTAATCGATTAATCGATTAATTGATTAATTGATTAATCGATTTAGTGCATGAAAATTATGATCGTTAAGAATCTTAACGATTGTGCATGTTAGTGCATGAAAATTATGATCGTTAAGAATCTTAACAATTGTGCATGTTAGTGCACAGAAATGTGATCGTTAAGAATCTTAACGATTAATTAATAAAAATTTACTTAAAATTTTATATAAAAAAATTAAAAAAACATTAATTAAGAATTAATGATTGTAAGAATCTTAACAATTGTGACGTCAGTGCATGAAAAATTATAATCACTAATGATTGTGATAATCGTGACGTCAGTGCACTAAAATTACGATTGTTAAGAATTTTAACGATTGTGTATGTCAGTACATGATCATTAAGAATCTTAACGATTGTGCATATCAGTGCATGATCGTTAAGAATCTTAACGATTTGCATGTCAGTGCACGAAAATTATAATCATTAAAAATCTTAATGATCGTGTACGTTAGTGCATGAAAATTATATTAAGAATAATAAACGTCGATATATGGATATAAATGCACTAAAATTATGATCGTTAAGAATCTTAACGATTATGCATGTTAGTGCATGAAAATTATGATCATTAAGAATCTTAACGATTGTGCATGTTAGTGCACAAAAATGTGATCATTAAAGAATTTTAACGATTGTGTCATCCCGTTGCCATTTAGAGGAGGAGTAGTTGATACTGGGTCGATAGTGCGATAAAAATTTGCAATTATAATATTTGCTCTAAAGTTATCCATTTTGGACAGACCCGGACCAAATTCGACATTTCGAATAATTATCTGATTACTGTCTTGCAGAAGTGGGTCAAATTCTGGTTTAGACTGAATAGAAAAAAAATGAATAATAGTGCCTTCCACCACTATCGAGTGCATGGAAATTATGATCGTTAAGAATCTTAACGTATTAACGATTGGGAGCATTGCGAAAATGTGTACCAGGTTGCTGCTCCGGATAATCACATGATAGTCTGGAATGAATATTCAGAAAATTTTTGAAGTTTGATTTAGCAGTTAATTTTACATATTTCTTTTCATCAATTATATACTTCGCGTATTTGATTGATTGACTTGATGTCTCCAGATCAATAAATTATAATACTCATTAATTATATAACGGTGCATGTAATATAATATAACACTTAACTACTTTAAACGATCGATTAAAGAAAAAGATTTAACAATAGGTATTATATTATAATTAATTTTTATAAAATATATAAATATTAAGTTATTTATTAAATAAATTTCATAAATAAATAATAGGCACAAACAAGTGGATACATAATTCAGAAATTCATGACAACTTGAAAAAAATATTAGTTGAAAATAAATATCAGATATCTTGGATTTCTTATAATGAATTTAAAAATATTAAAGAGATAGGTAAAGGTGGATTTGCAACTGTATATTACGCTAATTGGTACGATAAAAATCAATATGTAAATAGATCTGTTGTGCTTAAATTACTTCATAAATCAAATAATTATCACGAAGAATTTATCAGTGAGGTAATTTTTATGAAATTTTATTATTAATTATATTATTATCTGTTATTTGTTATTTTTATTAATATATTTTTTTCTTAATAATAAGCTAAAAGCATATTGTGATATCGGTCTTAAAGATCCAACATTTTTAAAATGCTTCAGTGTATCAAAAGATATTGGTTCTAAAGATTATATCATTGTCATGAATTATGCATCATTAGGTTGCTTGTGCAAAAATCTACATGCAATAGCAAAAATGAATTGGAAAGATAAATTAAATCTGTTATTCCCATAATCTTATTCATCGGGATTTACATAGCGGAAATATACTAAATAATTTAAAAAGTGCATATATCGCAGATTTAGAACTTTCGATAACTGCTAATATTGAATTAAAATCAAAATCTGATGGAGTTTGTGGAATTTTACCCTATAGCGCTCCTGAAGTTTTGAACAAGCAACCACATAGTAAAGCATCTGATATTTATTCATTTGGTATAATTATGTGGGAAATTTTATATGGTAAGCCTGTACATTTTGGGCAAGATTCAAAATTACAATCTAAAATACAATTTCAGATCCAAGTATGTAGTGGTTCACGACTACCTGTTCACGAAAATACTGCAACATGCTATGTAGATTTGATGAAGAAATGTTGGCATACAGAACCAGAAAAACGACCAACTGCGAAAGAAGTTGACGAAATTTTTGTAGAATGGCAAACTAACGAAACCATTTTATCAGAATTATCAGAGTCTGATAAAAATTACAAAATATAAAAAATGAAGATATGCAAATGAATATTGATTCGCTATATAAAAGTAGTTTTATTTTATTTAACAATAATTATACAAATCAAGGTAATTTGAAATTTTTTATATAAAATTATATGATTATTCATTTTATATTAAACCATTGTATGATAATCTTTTTTATAGATAGTAAATTATATGAATTGGAAATACCGGATATTATCAATAAATAAGAGCAACACATCCAACTTTGAAACTGAAAATAAGGAAAATTAACTAATCAACTTTGAATGGGCTAATTTTTATATAATATGAAGTTTTTATGTGCATTACAGTATTTAAAAGAGTATATGCACATTCCAATATCGAACTTCATCTTGTATAAATATAACGCATCATAGGTTTCATAGGTTTCATCAATTCGTCATTGGTTTCGTCAATTCATATAGGTTTTGTTAATTTTGAAATCACTAGACGAAATGGCTTTGTCATTCTTCAGTCATCATTAGATGAACTGTTAACTATTATTAAATTATATTTTTACAGTAATTAAAAACTATAATTTTGAAACTTTCTGCAGATTCCGTTAAAATTTTAAATTTTCTCTGCAAATATTACAACATATGAAATAAGTATACATCTATGAATGTTTAAATACTTTTACGTTATTATTAACTTTGTTTGCCCGTATTTATGTTTTTCAATAAATTATACATTTTTTTTGAAAGTTTTTCCTTTTTTATGTGTTTCATTATAGTCGGTTGACATCTTACACTTTCTTCAATTTTTGTACTTGAATTTTTCTCCACTTCGTAATGATTCAGCCTTTATCAGCTATGGTAGAATTTCATTGATAGAGATAAGCAGCCAGTTTTTCCAATAATAAAGATTCAGCTTTTTTCATGATCTTTCTTAGTCGCATATTGGTCTTTGACATTTCCTGAAGTTCGCTTAACCAATTTAAAGCACCTTCTTTGCTGTTAAGATCTACGTATAAATCCATATTAAACTGCCCAATATTTATTTTTCAGATTTATCCATTAGTTCAAGTTCATTATAATTTTTATTTTATAAGTATTATTAGATAGAAGTATTTTCTGGAATGGAGTAGGTAAATCAGACAAGTTGAATGAATCGGTTTGCATTATTATCATCATTATTATTGGTTTTTTTTTCATATGAAGCGAAATATAAAGCGAATATGAAGCAAAATACGAAACAAAATATGAAGCAAAATATGAAGCAATGATGTGAAATATGAAGTGAAATATGATGCGAAATATGAAGTGAAATATGAAGTGAAATGGGAAGTGAAATGGAAAGCAAAAAATAAAATGAAGTACGAAGCGAATTATAAATCAATGTATAAAGCGAAATGTGAAGCAAAATATAAAGCAAAATATAAAGTGAAATGCGAAGCAAAATATAAAACGAAGTATGAAACGAATGATAAAGCAAAGTATAAAGCAAAGATAAAACAAAGTATAAAGCGAAATATAAAACAAAGTATATAGCAAACTATAAACAAAGTATGAAGAGAAATATAAAGCGAACTATAAACGAATATGAAGCGAATTAATAAAGAAAATAATTATATCGATAATTACTATTGTTTTCATTATTAATTAATCGATGAATTGATTTCTGGACAATCACTTAATCATCTGGAGCACAACCTGGTAAACATTTTCAATTTGCTGATTGTGATTGTGATGGCAGTCACTAAAATTATGATCGTTAAGAATCTTAACAATTGATTGTTAAGAATCTTAACGATTGTGCACTTAAAGTACGATCGTTAAAAATCTTAACGATTGTGCATGTTAGTGCATGAAAATTATGATCATTAAGAATCTTAACGATTGTGCATATTAGTAGTGTTACGAATCAGGCAAAAATTCATAATCGATTTATTTTTAAAAAATCGATTAATAGTTGATTACTGATTAGAGAGCTGACATTTATTACGTAATATTTTAGGGTGTGGGGTGATGGCCCTGTATTATAACAATATCTTACATTACACAAAGATATATAGTAAATTATAAATTGGCCAATTATATTGGATCTTATGTGGGGGTAGCCCTCATAGTAAATGGATATTACGTAATAAATGTTAGCGCCTTTAATCGATTAATCGATTAATCAATTAATCGATTTATCGATTAGTTGATTAGTTAAACATAATCAACTATTAATCGATTTTTTAAAAATTAATCGATTATGAATTTTTGCCTGATTCGTAACACTACTAACATGCACAATCGTTAAGATTCTTAACGATCATAATTTTAATGCACAATCGATTAATCAATTAATCAATTAATCAATTAATCGATTAGTTGATTAGTTAAACATAATCAACTATTAATCGATTTTAACTAACTAATCGATTATGAATTTTTGCCTGATTCGTAACACTACTAACATGCACAATCGTTAAGATTCTTAACGATCATAATTTTAATGCACAATTGATTAATCAATTAATCAATTAATCAATTAATCGATTAGTTGATTAGTTAAACATAATCAACTATTAATCGATTTTAACTAACTAATCGATTATGAATTTTTGCCTGATTCGTAACACTACTAACATGCACAATCGTTAAGATTCTTAACGATCATAATTTTAATGCACAATCGATTAATCGATTAATCAATTAATCAATTAATCGATTAGTTGATTAGTTAAACATAATCAACTATTAATCGATTTTTTAAAAATTAATCGATTATGAATTTTTGCCTGATTCGTAACACTACTAACATGCACAATCGTTAAGATTCTTAACGATCATAATTTTCATGCACTGACATGCACAATCGTTAAGATTCTTAACGATCATAATTTGATCATAATTTTAATGCACTAAAATTACGATCATTAAGAATTTTAACGATTGTGCATGATCGTTAAGAATCTTAACAATTGTGCATGTTAGTGCATGAAAATTATGATCATTAAGAATCTTAATGATTGTGCATGTTAGTGCACAGAAATGTGATCGTTAAGCTTAACGATTAATTAATAAAAATTTACTTAAGAAAAATTAAAAAAAAACATTAAATTTAATTAAATTATAGTTAAACTATAATTTAATTAAATTTAATATTTTTTTAATTTTTTTATAAAATTTTTATTAATTAATCATTATGATTCTTAATGATCTATTTTAGATCGTTAAGAATCTTAATGATCTATTTTAGATCGTTAAGAATCTTAACTATCTATTTTAGATTAACATCAGCAAATTTTATATATACCGGTAGATATTGATCGATATATAGCACTTAATCGTTTTATATCAATTATAAAATATCGTTATATATCAATTAATTGGATAAAAATCGATATATATCTATAATCGATATATATCATTTTTTATATTAAATTATTATATATCTATAAATCGATTATAATCTTAATTATTTGAAACGATATATAACGATTAGCAGATCTTTAACGATTATATAGTATTTTGACCACCTTACGAAAATTTCAACTCGGATCACCAGATAAAAAAAAATTTTTTTGAAAAGTTCAAAATTTCTTAAGCCCGTTTAATCCACAACCTACCAAGAATCATAAATATATATACTACAAATTGTGCTAAAAAACTTAAAAAAAAAGCCATTTTGAACGATTTTTACTCCCTTTCCCTTTTACTCTCTTTTCCTATTACCTCTTTCTCCCTTTTACCTCTTTCTCCCTTTTTCACCTCTTTTTCTTTTATAACTCTTTCCCTTTTCTTTTTTATTTTTAATATTTCGAATACATTTAAAATATTTAGAATGATCTGTAACCTGGATCATATTAAGGACGCGTTTGACTAATATTTTCGAAATGTTTCGATGATTTTTGATAATTGTAGTACAAGATCAGATAAGATCTTTATTTATTTTTTTTTGTTTATAATTTAGATCTTCTATTAATTTTACATTGTTTTTTCGTTTTCCTTTTGTTTTGTTTAGTTTCATTTCATTTTTTTTAGTTTCGTTTTGTTTTTTTTTTATTTCTATTTTTTTTTATTTTTTAAATTTTTTTATTTTATTTTTACACTTTACTACTAGAACTTTGCAAGAAATCTAATGACTTTCAGCACTTTGCGCAAGCTAACACAGCCTTTCGACACTTTGCAAGAATACATAACTACTTTCTTTTGCAATTTCGAAAGTTCAAGAATACAAGTTTTCACAAGTTTTTGCAAGTTTTGTTGCAAGGTTTCGTTTTATTTATTTTTTTGTTTCATGTTTTTTGTTTTTGTTTTTTTTTTATTTTTATTAATTTATTTTATTCTGGCACTTTGCAAAAACCTTCGACAATTCCTGAATTGCAAAAACATGAACTTGAAATGGAGATTTGGGTCTTTGTTTATTTTTTTATTAGTTGCTTACGTTTTTGTTTTTGTTGTTTGCTTTTTTTTACTTATTTTTTTAATTTTATTTTATTTTATTTATCCTTTACTTCTTTCGAAACTTTGCAAGAAAATGATTTGACTTTTCCGGCACTTTACAAGAGCACTTTGCAAGAAGTCACAAATATGAACAAATTTAATCGAATATAAGCGAATATGGGCGAATATAAGCAAATATAATAGTTTATTTTTTTTTGTTTTTGTATTTTTTTCAGTTTTGTTTTTTGTTATTTTTTTACTTTTATTTTATTTTATTTATTCCTTACTTCTTTCGAAACTTTGCAAGAAAACAACCTAACTTTTTTGGCACTTTACAAAAATACTTATTTTAACTTTTCCGGCACTTTGCAAGAAATAGCGAATATGAGGAATATAAACAAATATAAGCGAATATAAGTGAATATTAGCAAATATAAGGAATATTATAGTTTATTTTTTTTGTTTTTTGGGTTTATTTTTTTTGTTGTTTTTTATAATAATATATGTAATAGATATTTAATGGATTGCCGTAGATATCATGCATAATCACGGGGCAGTCATCTATCATGCGTCAGTGCGGCGCAGCCACACTGACGCATGATGACCGCCCCGTGATGACACATGATATCGAGGCTAACATTAAATATTTGTTTTATCCCCTGGATCCTAACGTCCGTGATTTTCCCACTGATATTTTCTCTTTTGACTTTTCTTTCTTAAAAATGCCAAACCGACGTCAAAAAAAGAAAGACTTTCATAACACAGTAGTTCCTATTTTTACTAGTGCACGCACTTATACTCCCGAAAGTATTTCTGAAGAAAGTACAAGCTCTGTGTTAAATTCTGATACCAGTACACCAAGGTCTGAAATAGAACAAAAACTGGATTTTTACAGGAAAAAAGCTGCAGTTTACAATACGGAAAAGTCTACACAAAACTGGATGAAGAAGTTTGAAGAATTTCGTAATCAATATAATTATGTTACACCACTTGAATCGATCGAAGATCCTCATCTTATTGAGCAACAATTATGTGAATATGTTGCGCAAATGACTAAGAAAGATGGTAACGAATATAAGGCCACAACTATTAAGCAAGCTATCGATGGAATTAATAGATACATTAGTAAAAATGGAGCAATTCGTGGTTTTAACTTGCATGACAAATATCAATTTCCGAATTTGCATGATATTTTAAATGGTAAAATGAAAGATTTACAAGAGAAAGGGTTGGGTGAAAAGGAAGGATCGATGGCATTAACAGCTCAACAAGTAAAAGAAATTCTAGATGATGAATTCTTGGATCCTAAAACACCTCAAGGTTTATTGTATAGAGTTTTTTTCCGTATCGCGACTATTTTTGCATGCAGAGGTGGAGAGCATTATACACTCCAAATCAATCAATTTCAGATTCAATCTGATGGCAGCATTTTATTTTACCGATACCGTAGTAAGAATAATCAGCGAGGAATTCAAGGAGGTGATGCACATCAAATTCACTTACCACCTGATCCACCTGGTACTTTTGGTCCCATTAGTGATTTTATGAAATATATTTCCAAACGTCCTTCTGATGCTCCTAGCAATTTTTATTTACATCCAAACTTGAATTGGCGAGATACTGGTAGTTGGTATTTTAAAAATTATTGTGGCATAAACAGGGTTGGAAATTTTATGAAAGATATTGGGCAAAAAATTAAAGTTAAGCTTCCTGAAGGAATTTTAACAAACCATACTGGTAGAAAAACTGCGGCTCAAATTCTTCAAGATGCTAATGTACCAGAAGATGCAATTATGAACTTTATAGGTCATAAAAGTGTACAAGGAGTACGTGCATATAAGAGCGTTAATGAACATCAACAAATTAATACAATAAAAACTTTGATCGGTACTATTGAACCATCTAATATTGAGCTATTGAGAAATTCAAACAAGATAAATCAAGTTTCTTCCACTATACCTGAAATTACAGGATTATATGTTAATAGTAATACCAATACTGTCGCTCAAGATATAAATATGGTTCAAGAAGAATTTCAAAATCAACGATCTATTTTTAATAATTGCCATTTCACGAATGTTACATTTCATTTTTAAAAAGCATTATATTTTATTACAATATTGATAATAATTTTTTTTTTTATACATATTATTCATTTAAAATAATTATGTGAAAAAATTCTTAGGTAGAATTATAATTCAAAATTAGCAATAAGAATTTGTAAAGGACTAATTCTATCAATTATTAATAGCACAATATCGAAATTATAAAAGGCAATTATAGTGTAGCATTTTATATTGTTTAAAGAAGTACAATAAATAAAATTTGCTTTTATATAATTAAAATGTTGATTTCATATAAGACAATTTTAAAGATAAACATTTTATTAAAAATTCACGGGAGCTGCATAATATAATGAGGGGCCGTTGAATAATTTTTGATATTTTCACGGATAATCAGTTGCATGAAAATATTAGTGTTTAGTATCACGGACGACCATTAGGAGACATGAGATAAAATAAAATATGTAATATTTAAATATAATATATAATAATAATAAATAAAAAAATAAAATTTTATATTAAATTGCGAATAATTTAAAATATTATATAATAATAATAAATAAAAAATAAAATTTTATATTAAATTGCGAAAACCTGTAAAATGGTTAAAAATTTGCAAAAAATATGATTATGTGAATATAATAATTATTAATTAATATCATATCAAATATATATCAATTAATCGGCAAATTTTAGGGGAATTTACAAATAAGGGCCCAAAAATGCAAAATAATTACAAATAGGGGCCCAAAATGAAAATAATTACAGATAGAGGCCTAATATTTGAAAATTATTACAAATAAGGGCCCAAAATAATAAGTAAACCATCTTTGGCTCCTAATTGAAAGTTGTAGAGCCTATTTTTCTAATTCTAATGGTAGTTAAATCATCAAAATCAGCCCGTGGGTCCCAAGATACTTGAAAGAACACAAAGATCGGCAAATTTACTGTTATACAACTATTTATTTTTCTTTATATACGTTTTGAAAAGATTTTTTATAATAGCGAAAAAGTTTACTAATAAAGTAATAAAACACGTCTTAAGAAACTAGTATTTTTTTGAGCCAAAGAACAACTTTACTTAAGAGCCCAAAGTTTGACGGCTTATAGTACTTTGTGTAACAGTGAATTTGCCGATCCTTATGTTCTTTTCTTTGATTCCAAGTATCTTGGGATCCACCAGGCCGATTTTGATGATTTAACTACCATTAGAATCAGAAAAATGGGCTCTACAACTTTCAATTAGGAGCCAAAGATGGTTTACTTATTATTTTGGGCCCTTATTTGTAATAATTTTCAAATATTAGGCCTCTATCTGTAATTATTTTCATTTTGGGCCCCTATTTGTAATTATTTTGTATTTTTGGGCCTTTATTTGTAAATTTCCCCAAATTTTATATATAGATATATGTCGATTACTAACCAGGTAAGATATATATCAATACTAAATACCCCTGCTGATTTCTATCGATAGTGATAATAATCGATATATATCAATTAACTGGATATATATCGATTACTATCACTATCGATAGAAATCGGCAGGCTTACCGGTTAGTAATCGATATATATATATATAAAATCTGCCGATGTATATAATAATAATAATAAATAAATAAATAATTTTAGAAAACTTGCGAAAGCTTGTAAAAACCTGTAAAAACGGTTAAAAATTTGCAAAAAGTATGATTATGTGAATATAATAATTATTAATTGATATTATATTCGATATATATCAATTAACCGGATATATATCGATTACTATCATTATCGATAGAAATCGACAGGGTGTTGATTATCGATATATATCTTACTGGTTAGTAATCGATATATATCTATATATAAAATTTGCCGATAAATAGCAAACTGTAGGATAAAAAAAATAAGTGTTTAGAACTAGCATTATGTGACAAAATGCAAAAGGGTTCAAAATATTACTATTTTTTTCGTTTTTGCTTTTTTTCATTATTTTTTCGATTTTAGTTTTTTCTTGTTTTTATTTTATTTTTGTCATTTTTTTCATTTTTCATAAAAAATGTATAATAATATATAATAAAATATAGAGGTTGGAACCGGGTAAAAAATCGTCACCCGGGTCACCCATGTAATTTTGAAATCAGTTACTCGAGTGAACCGGTTAGTATAGTCGAATTATTCGAATTCGAATCATAAATTTTTTAACCCGTGAGTACTCATGAATTAATTATTAATATATAATGAAATTAAATGACTAATACTTTGCATTAATAAATTTAGCATACTGCATAAATAATGTTATAATTTAATGTAATTCTTTAAAATTTAAATAAACTACTTATGTAATTTATTGCGATCGCAAATTTTTAATAAAATAAATATGCCGCAAAACAAAAGCATTAATGAACAGGAAGAATCCTGTAATAAAGAGAATATTCAAAACTATAGCTGCAAACATTTGAAAGGTCTGAAGTAGTGATGTCACTACGTCACTCTTATGTCATATAAAATTGAGGTAGTGACGTCAATACGTCACACTACACCCCTGCCTTTTGTTAATTGATGTTCTAATGTCTGCGACTCTAGTCAAAACACAATTATCATATGTCCAAAAATCATCTGAATGCTTGTTTTCAAATGTTGGAAACAAATTACAGCAAAACATACATAAAAAAAAAAAAAGAGCCAGCATGTACAAACCTTGATCCGGAATTGGTGAGTGAGATGTTTTCTAGCTAATAATCAATATGTCGATAAAATACACTAGCATTCGTAATTTATAATTATATATACCGGTATCAGTAAGCAGTGATAATCAGCTAAGTTGTAAGTAATAATTTTTGGGTATATAGTAAGTAGTAAGTGCTAGGCGTAAATAATTCTAAAAAGATAGTAAATTCTCAACAATAGGCAGTTCGGAATGGTGAATTTTTAGAAATAGATAAGTATCAGAGTTAGTAAATATAGTAGACAATAAAGCTAAACACTGGTAGTAGGTGTTTTATAAAGCTAGCTGTATAAGATTCAAATACTCAAAAGTAAAATAAAGATGTTTTGAATTCTGCCACTTACTATAATCATCTTTTTTGATAACAGATTGATAAATTTTTTCAAAAGTTCATTATATAGTAATCCACTATGTTTTATGTACCGAACTTATGATAAATTTGGTGTTTCACTTTAATTCTGTCAATAACAAAGAACAATATAATTATTCCATCGGCATAACTGATATGATCCAGATTTGTGGGTTTTAAAAGTAATGGTACTCAAAGTGCTTTTTTTTTAAAAAAAATGGTAGTGTTACGAAGGTTTATTTGCGTATTCTCTACTATAAGTCATTTATAAGATGGGCCAAAAAAATTATTTTAAAAGTTGCCGAATTTAAGCAACCTCTAAAAATTTGGATAAACCTGATGGCTTAGAGGGTTGCTTATTTTCGAACCTATGCGGTATTGCTTTATAAACATAAATTATAATGAAAGTATTTTTTTTACCATCACAATCTTAATAATTCTGAATAAATCTGCGTAATGACACCCATTTCTGGACTGAACCTGTAAAAGCAAGTAATTTTATATCAATTTTTGTCATTCGCAATCGTTAAATTTGCTTAGCACTAATGAATTGTACAGGTCGCTATTCTTACCCATTTTCAACCGGGTTGTTATATCATCAACTGGATGAACCAACCAACCGCGGCTGACCTGATTTTGCTTAACCCGGTTCCAAACTCTAATAAAATTAGGAATGTTATCCTGCTTGCCGAAACTCAGTTTGATCCTGCTTGGAACCGAACCCAATGGAACTTGAGTTTTGGTGGTCACATGATTTTTATTATTAAATCATGCTCCAAACGAGTTTGATAAATCGGTTGAGCAATATTATTTTATACTATCGTTATGACGAATAAATAATTACTATCTCATGACAAAAAAATCAATTTTCTTAGACTTTTTTTTTTTAATTTAATGTGGCGTGATATGTTGAATAAAAAATTACTATCTTATGACGATCAAAAATCAATTTTCTTTGACTCTTTTTTTTTTCTTATAACGAACAAAAATCAATTTTTCTTGACTTGTTTTTTTTTAATTTAATATGACAGAATAAAAAATTACTATCTTATGACGAACAAAAATCAATTTCTTTAACTCTTTTTTTTAATTTAATGTGGCGTAATATAACGAATATAAATTCTATTTTATAATGAACAAAAATCAATTTTTTTTGACTTTTTTTTTTTAATTTAATATGACGGAATAAAAAAATTTCTGTCTTATGACGAACAAAAATCAATTTTCTTTGACTCTTTTTTTTTAATTTAATGTGACATGATATGACAAATAAAAAATTACTATCTTATAATGAACAAAAATCAATTTTCTTTGACTCTTTTTTTTTT
>QKWP01000352.1:31079-51613 GCA_003550325.1 Gigaspora rosea | reverse complement strand
AAAAAAAAAAAGCAGGTAAAGCGATAGCAGGTTTTATTAAACTGCTTATGCAAGCATAATTATTAATGCATTTATATAAACTGAGTTCAAAAAATTAGTTTTTATTTAAATGTGCTCCGAACAGAGTTCCAACCAGTTTTAAGCACAAGCTAACCGGTTAGAGCAGGATAACATCCCTAAATAAAATATATAATATTGATTAAAAAATATATTAAATTAAAATATAATGTATAATAATAATAATAAATAAAAAATATAAAATTTTATATTAAATTGCGAAACCTTGTGAAAATATGTGAAAACATACAAAAATCTGTAAAACGATTAAAAATTTGCAAAAAGTATGATTATGTGAATTTTATTATTAATTGATTATTAATTGATCGTAATATCGTAATAGATCATTGATTTACACTAGTTTTTGCCAGTTTTTTGCAAGGTTTCAATGTTTGTTGTTAATAATATTTTTGCTATATTTCGAATTTACCATGCTGTAAAAGTTTGTAATTATTACATTTTTGTAATACTCCGAAATTACTATAGCGTAAACTTTCATAATTATTACCCTACGTAATACTCCGAACTAATCGTAAGTTTTTCGCAAGTTTACTTCTGCGTAAAAACTTACAAAGGTTTACGCATATTTTTTTTTGCTAATGAAGTTCAATATTGAAAAACTTATATGTTCTCTTAGGGCTGTATCATTAATAACTGATTATTTTTTATCAGAGGCCTACCCCCACCCTCTTTTTTAATATACATATAGTCAGGTTCTTATATAATTTTAACTTTTTTTACCACCTCACTCTCCTAAAAAATCACTTGATTTTTGTCACTCCCCTTATAGGTTTCCCTTTACAACACCCATATATAGTGCATTTCTTAATCATTATTCTAATAAGCATTGCAGAATAAACATCTAGAAGTGAAAATTTAAGTTTTATTGTAAAGAATTTAGTCTAAGGATTATAATTTAATGTATGTGATTAGTGTTTGGACTAAATTCGTTATAGTAATACTTAACTTTTTTACTTCTTAGACCTTTGCTCTACAGTATCTTAAAATTATTAATACAAATAAATAAAAAATAAGAATCTAAAAGCTTAAATTTCTAGCTTACCCAGTTCAATATAACAATTAAAAATTCTAGAAGCAAATTCATGCCGCAATCTGAGACAAACTTTTACCAGAACTTGTATAGCTGATCTAAAGCCATAAATGTAGGGTTCGGGCATGGGTAACAAATTAGGCATGCCTTGTTGGGCATGCCTCCTACTACAGCATGCCCCAGGAGCATGCCCTTTTATATCACGTAGATCATCAACCAGCCAATAATATGTCGATTTGTGTAAAAAAATTTATACAAAGCAAAATTACAGCAAAATTCTTTTTCTTGTATGTACATACATAGTTTTTATTAAAATTTTAATGATCTATTGTGCTGAATTCTTATTACATATTTAACATTACATATTTCAGCATTTCTTTTTTAACTCATATTTTGAAAAATATCTTCAATAGACCATTCATTTTCATTTTTTTCATTACTAACTTGGTTCATGACCTGATTATTATTTTCAGTAAGTAAAAGTTTTTCTTGATCACTTTTAAACGCCTCAAAATCGAAAAACTCTTCCATAGTTGATATTTCTTCATCAATACTAACCACTTCAATTTCCTCACTTACTTCATCTAAGGATACATTATCACTTTCCTCAAAGAATAAGTTAATTCGTGATTCTTTTGTAAACAATAGTACTATCATAGTAAAAGTTGGGGGGAATCTAATATAAGTTTTATAATAGAGCTGAATCCAGCTTCACCCACAAGGTAGGTCATCTTTTTTTCAAGATAATCTTTCTTGGAGCTCTAATAAAAGTTATAGAGCTGATTTTTGTGGTTCTAATAGTAGTAAAATCAGTAAAATTGATCTGGTGGTTGTTGAGATACCTTAGCTTTTCTTCTTACAATCATATAAGGTTTCTTTAAAATTTTTTAAAGAAATTTTATATGATTATAAAGAGAAAGGCTAGGGTATCTCAACAACCACCAGGCCAATTTTACCGATCTTACTACTATTAGAACTACAAACATCAGCTCTATAACTTTTATTAGAGCTCCAAGTAAGGTTATCTTGAAAAAAAGATGACCTACCTTGTGGGTGAAGCTGGATTCAGCTCTATTATAAAACTTATATTAGATTCCCCCAACTTTTACTATGACAGTACTATTGTTTACAAAAGAATCACGAATTAACATTTTTTTTGAATAGTTCAGATGTGAAGGTGGGCATTTTATCTTTTTTTTTTAATGAGATGTTTTTTTTGAGTTCATTCTTGATTTGACCAAGTTGAGAAAAGGTATCTGGAGAAAGACGGCTTCTTAATTTTGTCTTCGTAAGACCCAAAGAAGAGAAGAGACATTCGCAGGCAGCTCCATAAAGGAACAATCGAGAAAATTTTTATTGCGAATCTGCGAAGAAGAGGAGCATGATTACTAAATTCTGACCAAAAAGATCTGGGTAACATTTGAAGGTTGGAATTGATATTTTTAAAGGGGGGATCGTTATTCTTGTAACTAATTAACTCTTTGTAAAGTAAAGTAGCGTCTGCTTTTTTCAAATTTCCAGGTATAAGCTAATTCCAAACACCCATATAGAAGATGATCCGTGTCCATATACATTGATACAGCCATTTTTTTATAAAGTGGAGAGAGAAATAAGGCGATAAAATAAATATCACTTGAGAATTCTTTTGCTCTTTGGCTGATAATGGCAAGTGCATGTTCTTTAAAGCCAGAAATAAGGATTTCGAGTTTTGATATTTCAATATAAATATAGATTAATTCTTTGAAAACATCAGCCAAAGTAGCTTCCTGTGATTCAAGCCTTCCGATTGCATCAACAACAGGTTTAATGATTTTTACTAACGCATCGTTACTAGCAAAATGATATCTATCATTTATAATTATTTTAATAATTTCTTTTATTTCCGGATATTTAGTTTTATCAGATTTGCACAACTCAAGACAATGTTGAAAGCCTCTTTCAAAAACGGATATGCCTAAACAGACCTTAGTAATAGAGTACCATCTGGTTTCACAAAATGTACTCAAAAAATGAGGAACTCCCTCTTTTTTTTGCCAAGTTTGTAAGGTCCGATGCCACATATGTGACAAGGTAAAGAAATTTACAAGCTTTTGGTTTTTGCTACACGTAGTAATATGCTAGCAAAGCCAGCAATATTCTTTGCAATCAAATTAAATGCATGTAAACAGCATCTAATAGGAATAATATTCGGATTCTCTCTTTGTAAAAAATGAAAACGAAAACATATAAGCTACTATTAATATACTATTATAACAGTAATAATTTTGAAATAAATTTAGTAATTAAAAGGTATGTATATACATTAAGTTGATTTTTCATAGACTCCATAACGTGTGGATTTTGTCTGTTACACAGGCGATTGCAGATGAAATTGAACCCCATTTTTTGCAAGAATTTCTTTGGTTTTGTTCATAAGGAAGGATGCTCTGTGTTTATCCGCGGACAAATCGACGATATCATTGACATGTTCGTGATGGTTTTTAAGTATCATAAATCCATAGATGGAGTTACCAGACACGTCTGTCTAGCCATCCATACAAATTAAAGCATCGGTAAAGGCTGACAAAGTAGTTAATTTTTTTTAAGAAGATTGGAGAATGCTTCTGTCAAAATACGTCCTCGCAACATATCTATAGAGGGAGGTTGGTAACTAGGGGCCGATTCTTGGAGAAAGTCTTGGAGATATGGATTTTCGATAAAATTAAAAGGAATATTGCCGTATATAATAGCATTTAAGAGCTTTAAATAAAGTTTTTCAGACTGTGCTGAAGACAGGGGTTTTGTACACCAATTTACAATACCTTCTTGTTTTACTGACTTTACTATTAATTCATCTACATTATCTACATCTGCTTTATTTGCTTCATCCGGCTCATCTAGGCTATGTTTAGATCGCTTACAGGCAAGAGTTGGTTGTTTAGTAACTTTTAAAAGATAATTAGTTTTTTCTGAAGTTTTCCAGCTACTACACTTAAGAACGTGTTGATAAAGTCTTTAGGGTTTGCCTTCAAGATCAGACAAGCAATATTTGCATTTAGCAATATATCTATTTCACATTTTTTTGTCAATAGAGCGATAGAAACCTGTCCATCGATGACCCTGAGTGGGAAGTGGATTAGTAAAACCTGCAGAAGGTTACATTGTTGTAGTTAAGATGACTAACGATTTAAAAAAAAGCAAAGTGATATAATTTTTTTTTTTTGATATAAGTTGTTGGAACGATAATTTGGTACAGCATTTATTAACTTCAATCTCCTTTATATTTTAGGTAAATTGGATGAAAACTATTTTTAAATTTTTTTTTGTCAATTTCATAATCAAAGACTTTTCTCTATTACTATAATAGGTGTAAAATGACGCCATTAGCATGTTATTTAGTAGTCTAATCTCTTTTGGATACGCCAATATGCATTATTTTGAAATACAGTCAATTTTCTGACATTTATGTTTCAAAATAACGCGTATTGTGACGAAGATATAATCGCTAATTACTAACAATTGTCTTGTATTTAAAATGTCAATTCAAAAAAAAAAAAAACTATTATATTACTCAAATCACTAATATTTTAAATTTTAGTAAAATCTGCAGTTATGAATAGTTCAGGCATAATATCAAAGTTACAAGTACAGAATTAAATTCAAAGAAAAATGAAATAAGGCATTTATTATTTATCAAAATTCTGCATACATGAATTAGGTATTCTAACTAGATATATAAATATTATTTTTATCTAGAAATTATTAAAGTGAATAAGCATGAAGCATTTATACATCATTAGAGGTTAGCTATAGCATAGTTAAAATAGAATTATTGGAATATTTAAAATAGATTATTCAACTTAATAATCTTTACAATATTGCATTACTTCAGACATCAATGGGTACTAATTTGAGACCATTCATTTAAAGATTAATTTTAAAATAACGCCCATGACTATTATCCCGTGTTTGTTTTTGTTAAATATAAGTATTTTATATGATTCTCTGATTTATTTTGGAGTGCCTTATTTTGTTTCTAGAAATCATTGTTTATGAGCGAGACTATTAGCACAGCTTATGCGAGATATCATTCATTATAAATAAATCTAGCCAAATATAGTGTGAACTGCCAAAGACCCAAAAATGCAGAATTTTTTTTCATGCCACGATCAGAAAAATACTCATGTTTGATAATAAACAATGCGATTACTATAATGCTAGTTTATTTAATTTCGTGTTATCTGCCAACTTTATATGACTTAATTTAAAAATATATGCAATGTATATCGATATCATGCAATGGTTATACGGTGCTTATGTGTACCATGGGCATGCCCACTGGCCTCGTGGCATGCCCAATAAGGTATGCCTGTGCCCTTGTGCCCCGAACTCTATATAAATGCAAAAAGTCAGCATAGATAATTACTGTATAATGTTAATTTTTTTTTATAATAACATATAAAAATATTAACTTATTAATAAAGAATAATTTTTATTAATTTACAAAATCTTACTTTTAGTGCTCATAGGTTTTGTAATTAGCTCATGGGTTTTGACGCAAATATATAAAATTTATTATTTGTTTTTATTCAAATAGAGTATTTTTGGTGACCTTTTTTAAAATTTATATTATAATTTGCAGATCAAAAAAGGCCCTAATTCCAAAAATCAACCAATATGATCTGATTACAGGATCCAGAAATCATTATAGATATGTGTTATTTTTAATTGAATTAATATATTTTATATTAAAATAACACAAATCTATAACAATCCTGGATTCTGTAATCAGAATTTAATGATTTTAGATTTATTAAAATTGTCTTATTGAGACAAGCATTTTGTGTAAAATTATCTAAAACAGATTACTGGTTCAGGAGTTATTCAATATTAAAGTTTATAAGATTTTTAATAATAATTTTTAATATACAAAAATAAAATAACTAAAGCAATACAAATTTATAATGATCTTGGAATCCTGTGATTGGATTTGATGATTTTAGGCTCGTTGAAATTGTTTTACTAAGATAAACATTTTGGTAGTAAAATTATCCAAAATGGACTACTAGTTCAAAAATTATTTAAAAAAAATTTTTAAAATTTTTAAAAATCTAGTTCTAAGGGTGCAGTAGTATCTGAAACAGTGTTCTAGTGATACAAGATAAACTGGCAGGAGGCAGAGATCAGAGGGGTTAAATAGGCAACACCAGTATGTGGGTTGTAGGTATGGCAGCTAGTGTAGAACCTTCAGGTGGCTACTTAAATAGGCAATCAAAAGTTGTAGGTGAGGCTAGTTGTACTCTCATTAATGTACAAATGTCAGATATTCTTCCATGTGGAGCACCAAGATCTAAAATATTTTCCAATTCCCAAAGTGAGCACTTTGACTGAGAAAAAAAAAAATTTTTTAAAAATTTTAATAAAATTTTAGCCAATCAAAAGTTATTAGCTATTAGAACCTAATAATCTAATAATTTTTTGACCCCTTTATGCTAAAAAATCAGGTGATAAATAGCACTATTCTTAGCTCTAAAACTATTATAGATCTTTGAAGAAAATCGTTTACCAGAGCAAAAAAATATAAGAAATATGATGAATATATTGCTTTGGTTAAAATGATAAAAATCTTAAAATCAAGAAAATCATTTCCTAGTAATTAAAATTTTAATTAAAATAAATTTAAAAACCAAAGTAATAAATTAAAATTTTAAATACTTGTATTAACTTGTTAAACCAAAATTTTTATCATCATCATATTGGTGTATCTATATTTTTGCACTGGCCTATAATATACTTTTTATAAAGTATTTTTATAGACTATTGCTAATTTGCTCTCAGAGTGATTTCACCTTATTATATATAGAACCAATCAGATTGTAAGATCATGTATAACAAACTTAAAAAAAATTAAGAAAAAACAAAAAATGTTTAAATAACAAATTTTATTATAGAAACTAACTTTATATTGCTAAGTAAAAGTTTTTAGCATCCAATTTTGTATATAATACAACTTCTATCTTAATATTACCTAACCTTTAATAGTAAACTTATTTATTTTTTTAAAAAAAATTTTATAATAAAGTGACATCACCCCAGGAAAAATTAGTTAAAACCATTTTTATATATCTATAAATAGATTTAACCTACTATTTTTTAAATATTAAAAAGTTTAATTATAATCTTTAATTATTTTATAATTAAAAAAATATTTACCATATTATTTATAAAACTAATTATTAAATTATTATTTAATAAAATTTTACAAAGTGGTTTTTAAAAAACTTACTCTCTAGATACCAATCTTTAATTAAGTTATAATAAAATTCAAACCACCATTTTTTTATGACACCCATAAAACGGAAGATAAAATTTCTATAACCCTTGCCGTCACCAGACAATATAAAATAGTGGTGCATCCATACATCGAAAAAACTCGTTGGTGAATCAGTAACATGCATTAAAATTATACCCTGCACTAGCAACCTTAATAAGCAACTTATTTAATCATCACAAAACGACAACACACTAATAGATATCAAGCAAAATATTAAATCATAAACAATTTAATTACAATTTGTTGATTTATTATTTAGTTGAATGAGTTATCATTTTATTTAAAAGATGAAAATTTTGTATTATTTACTGGAGTCCTTCTTCTTACCCTTCCCTTTATTATCTTTCCCACTATTTGATTTCTTTTTTTCAGCTTCATCCATTTTCAATAGCTCTTCTTCAGCTTTTTTTCTTGCTTTTTCTAATCTGGCATTCTCTCTTTTTTCTTGTTCGATTTCTTCAGCTTTTTCTCTTTCCTCCCTCTTTTTAAACTCTTTTTCTTCCTTTTCCTTCAATTCTTTAATGTCATCTCGGATATTCCTATGTCTTTCGTGTTGCACCATTTGATTAGCGGTGTGAAGTATTGTTTGACCCCAGTCTTCTTTAAAAGTATCAGCCTCCGCAGTAACTTCCATTATATCTTGTTGGAGTTCTTGTTCGGCCTTCAAAAAAGAATTCCAGAGATCTTCACCAACCAAACCTTTTTGTACCAGAGAAACGAGAGCAGGTCTGTCTTCACCCAATTTTAGCATTCGCTCGACGTCAGTCATAGCACGGCGTAATAGTGCAGACTTAAGTTGAAGCTCGGTAGCAGGTGGGGATTTTTCTTGTAAGAGTGAAATATAAATATCTCTTGTAGTGTGTTCAGGAAACCATGGTTCATATTTTATTGTGGCTTATTTCCAAAGAATAAAAAATTGGATCCAAAAAAAAGGTATAGTTTAGCGAATCTAATCAAAGTTGAATCATTTGTGTCAGCTCTAAATTTTTTTTTTTTTTAAGCTGCATTAAAGCTATCTTGTAAAAAGAACTATTTTAAACGGAAAAAAACTTGTCTTGATAAGTAGTTTAAAATAAAGGATTATACCAGTTTTTCGTCTTCGCCATATAAAAGAAAACGCGCTCATCACTAATAACATCCCTCCTATGTAGGTAGTTGCTATTACCCATGATGACATCGTTGTAGTTTAAAACTATTAAAAACTATTATGTTTTTATATTGAATTTTTGGAGTTTCTCTTTTTTTTTTTTTTTTTTGGCATTGTTGATTCGATCCGATATTTTTATAGTCAATTGGTACAGTACCTGAAATCTCAGATTAAAAGAGTTATTTGCGATTGTTTGTCGATATATTATTGGATGTTTTTATCATTTTATTACCCTTTTGTACAAGAATTACCGGAAATTTCGAAACACACATGATCTAGCAATAAGTGACTTTTGTATGATTGGCTGTAGAGATGATCTTAACAAACGAAGAAATTTGGTAATATGTTAATATGTTTACGTAGCGTTAACAAACATACCCAAATAAATTATTTGGTAATTTTTATTTGTTAACGCTTTTGATACGGGTTCAAAGACACCTAGAATCAGTGTTGGGTTTGGAACAGTTGGGCAAATTTGGAATAATTTAAATATTAAGATAATCAGTCTTAAAAATTTTTCTTGATAATAGTAAGGCTCTTTCTAAACAGCCTCAAAATAACTTCGGGTTAATTGATAATCTAATACCTTTTGGGCCAATCAAAATTGGTTACTAAATAAAAAATTTCATAAATTCGAATTGGCTTTCATGAATACGGTTAAGTCCGATTTATAATTCGGATTCAATCCGTAAAAAATAATTGACTAAACAATCAAATCATGATTTCAAAATATAGAGATACGTATGTACAGTACAGTAAATAGTAATGTATATACGTATGGGTTAACAAGTAGGTCAAATGTAACATAAAATTCCTTATTTTGTTATTTAGTTGAATCTACAGTAGATCGATTTTGAAGACGTAACAACGATTTCTATTTCAAAGCTTTGATTTTGTATGTAACATGAAAATCCGTAATATGTTAACATCGTTATAGGTTTGTTTCCTTGTTAAATTATATAGTTTGCAGCATTGATTACTTAGTCGATTTAACGTATGTACGTATGTGCGAGATATTGATACGTAGTTATCCTACGTAGAAATATCTAGGATTATAATCCGGATAATTCTTAACCTTAATCCGATATTAAAGGATACAATTTAATCCGAATTATCGGATCCATCCGAATTGAGGAAAGCACTACATGTCTTTAAGAAAATTATGCATGTGACAAATGACCTAAATGACAGACGAGGTCATTATTTGAATTTACCATTCCTGCCTTTTAACCTAAATAATGTGGCAGATTATAATGAAATCCAGATTAAAATGAAATTATAGTATAAAAATTTCGAAAACTATCGGTAAATTTTTTTGGGGTGCATTTTTTAGGGTTAGGGTGTTTTAAAAAAAAATTATAATAAACAAGTATTAGTAGGTTTTAAAAGGCTAGCAGGTTAAGTAGAAAATGCAGATTTCATTTTAAATGAGATTATAGCAGATCAGTATAGGGAGCAAATCCGTATAGTATAAGCCAAATGATCTATACCAGATACTATACGGATCTGCTCACCTATACTATACTGATCTGCGAAATACCTATACTATACCGATCATATTTTAAATCCGATTTCAGGATTTCCGCGTCAAAGTGGTTTTTTTTTTATGCGTCTTTACTCTTCGGTACATGTTCACTCATCTTTTGGGCGTGCCTCTACAATAGATATACAATGTCTAGGCGTTTATTGTTCTGCCAAATAATGTACTCTACCCAAAAATTTCTGGGCAAGCATTAAGATTGTCTGATTGTTTAGTTTGTTATTGCAGACCAGTAGTACCTTCAAGGTGCGCATGTTAGGCCTCTATAATAACTGAATAATTTCATGACATTTATTGCTTGGGTAAATAATGTACTCTACTCAGAGTTTTTTTGGGGGAACAATTAAGATTGTCTTCATTGTTTAGATATTGATATGCAGACCGCTTTTTTTGGAAGAATTTACTTCTTTTTTTTTTGAAGAAGTTACTGGAACTTCTACCAACTTATACAGTAAATTACCGTGAAAAATACCGGGTCTATTCACAATTTTATTAGCTGTTTTGTGGAAAAAACCTGTATAACCCGGTAATTTACGGTACCTTTTTTTTTACAATTAGCGGGTGAGAGTGAAAGTGGTGTTAAAAAAAGAATTTTGTTTATTTTTTATTTTATTTTATTTCTATTTTGTACACTATTTTTAGTAAACTGTTGTGGTGTCAACCTCTTGTAGTCACTTTAAAATTGTTATTACTTTGGAGTCGTTTTGGCATGAAGTCAGTATGGAACCATATTTAAGTCATCGCTAGATACTATCGCGTTGTCGTGCTTGAAGGTTGCATACGCAACTTTAGACGCTGATGCTAACTTCAAGCATGGCAAATCAAGGGTCGGGAAATAGGCCAGTAATTGAATTTTAATTGGTAAGAAATATCGATTTGATGGTGTGGTTTTTGGAATAGAGCACTTCTCCGATACTGTTGACTAATTTCAGTAATATCAATATATGTTAATTAACGGTAATTAAATTATTTCATTTTTTCTTTTTTTATAGGTGTTCATTTTCATTTCCAACTATTTTCATCAACTCCATTTTCCTTCCTTATTAGATATTTTTCTTGGCTATCAGAAAATTTACAACAATTCCTGTAAATTAGTTACATTTATTTTGTTCATAATCAATCTTGCCTTCTCCTTTATTAGAGTTCCGTGTAAATTGAAATCGGGTGACCCGTTGAAACGGGTTGCACATATATAGGATAGCTTCCCCCGTTACTAATTTTATGCTAATAAGATTAACACGCCATCAAAAGGTTTTTGTTTTACGTGCTATCATTTCAACCATAATGTTTCCAAACCGCTACTTCCGAATTTTGAATCTATCCGTGATTCTACGTACGTACATATGTGCGTCTAATAATTTTGTGTAGCACAAAAAATTGGTTTATTTTTAATAGTTTTTTCAGTCGTGTTTTACATATATAGTTGTTACGAATAGGTGAATTTAACTTGAACTCTAACATAAGAGATCTTTTCTTTAATCATGTTTTTTTGTCGCAAGTAATAAATTTTTGCACATAAAAAAAGTTTTCAAACATTCACTCTTTTTGTGTAAAATGCAAATTCTAAATTTTAGTATATGAAATTCTTGAGAACACTTAGTCACAGTATCGAAATCGTTTATTAATTTGCATATTTAAGCTAAGTTTTTTAAGTTTATAAGTCTTTACTATTTTGCAATATATCTTTGAATTTCATTTTACTAATATTATTTATATGGTTGTACTTAGGTTCATTAACGCTTAAATTATACGAGATCTCTCATTTTATCTGTAATGATTCTGGGTAATTATAAAGTATTATTTATAATCGATGCATTTAGTATTATGTATTATCATCTCTAATTTCATTTTGTTTGCAAAATTTAAAGAAATTTTATATAAATACAAGAAAAAAGCCAAAATATTTCAAGAATTACTAAGTTAATTTTAACAAACTTACTATTATTAGATTCATAAACACTAGTACTACAACTTTTATTAGAGGTAAAAAGAAGGTTAATTTAGTAAAAAATAAACTTTACTTTGTAGTAGCTGTAGATTACATATTAATATAAAAATTTATATTAAATTTTCACCAAATTTTACTATGAAATTACTGTCACACTACTGTCACTCACTCACAAACTAGTACTTAACTGCCTTACTGAAATATTTGTGATATATATATAGTTAGTTCAAATTCCTAGATTTTTTTTTCTTGGCCCTTAGAACTGCTTTATCCTCAACAGAAAACTTGATAGAATAGTACTTAGAGATAGACAAAATGGAGCATTTTAAAAAATTTTATTCAAATGCAGCATTCATACAGTATGCAAGTATTAATACATATGTATTTATACAAAAATTTTTAATCTACTATATTTTTGTGAAAAATGCACAAAGTATAATTTTATATTTTGGTTTAAATATAAAATAAAAACAATTTTGCTAATTTAATGTATTTTTAGATGCTAAACAAGTTTACTTTGTGCATTAAATTAGAATTAATTAATAAAATTTTGTGAATCATAATACATCAAAAACTCTTTTTGAAGATTCTTTGTACCAAAATTTTTAAAAAAACTGATTTATAAAAAATCTGTATATTAGTATATCTAAATATAACAAAGCTTTACCAAGGCTGCTATTGGGTACAAAGTTCATTCACTGCATTTTTTACAACTAAAATAAAAATGAAAAAGACTGTAGACTTATAAGCAAAGCATCTTGGCAGACTTTGGTACTATTGAGAAAAGATATAGCAAAGAAACTCTAGAGCTTTGTCAAGTTCTATGTATATGAAAATAGAAGTGAACACTTGGTTTGGTATACTATTTTATATAGCTTAACTCTTCTGCTCTCTTTAGCTTAGGATCCTGTAATTGGATTTTGATAACTTTAAACTTATTGGAATCATTTTACTAAGATAAACATTTTAGTGATAAATTATTCAAAACAGATTACTGGTTCAAAAATTATTTAATATTAAATTTTAAAAATTTTTAAAAATTTTAATAAAATTTTAGTCAATCAAAAGTTATCTGGTATTAGAACCTGATAATTTTTTAATCTTCTCTATTCTAAAAAATCAGGTGATAAATATTACTTCTCTAAATTATTGTCAAAAAAATATAAAATAGTACAGTAGTATCAACAACTCTAAAATGGTCTTGAAATTTTTAATTGAAAGAGTAATACAACTATAACATGAATCTGAATAAAAAAAGTACTAAACACAAAGAGATCTGTAATAAAAAATTGGTCTAATTAATAAAAAACACTTCTAGCTAGTATTAAATCTAAATTAAAAAGAAACTAATACTATAAAAACAAATTTGCTAATTGGGTTACAAAAAATAAAGAAAAGGCCATTTATTAGCTAATATTTTGCTACTAAGAGGCTATCCTAGGACCCTGAGCAATCTATGAACAGCTAATAATTTTAAAAAATTGTTATATATTTTTAAAAATAAAAAGATATACAGAAAAACAGTCAAAAATAAATATTAATATTACTAAATATAGAAAAGATCTATACAAAAATAGTTAAAAATATGCAAAAGCAAATTGTCACCTATTTATGTATAGCTTGGGACCTGCTATTCTCCTTTTCAGGGCTCCAAACAATTTATGTAGAGATTACATTAGGTTTGATATAAGATTTTTATAAATTTTATTCAAAATTTGCAATTTTGATTGGTTGAACCTTATTTTAGTCAATTAAAATTGCAAAAAAGTAAATAATATATCAATGTAATCTTGACTTGCATTGTTCGGGGTCCTTCTTCTTCCTTTATTTAATTATAAATACTACAATTTGATTGGCTAAAATTTTTTTCCATTTGGCAGTCATGCTACAACTTTATTAAACTCTAAAGTATAACTATTAGGAGAGTGACAAAAATCAGGTGATTTTTTAGAGGGGGAGGAGATAAAAAAAGTCAAAATTATATATAAGAACCTGACTATATATATATTAAGGAAGAGGAAGGAGGGTAGGCTTCTGATAAAAAATAATTAGGTGATTAATGACACTGTTCTTAGTAAATAAACAATTATTTTATAGAATAAAGCAAATTAAGCTTTTAATATCAAAATATGACCCATTTGGTTGTTCAAAAATACCTAAAAGTGACCTGCTATAGCAAACTATTTTTTATTGTAACTCTTCCTCTTAATAGAGTCTGGAGATCTGAATTATTGACTAGAGTTGCTACCTGTTATGACTATTTACATTCTCAAACCTTCTTCTTATAGTTTCTCAAATACAGTAGAAAGATTCTACTAGAATAAAACAAAACAATATAAAAAATAAAGGTGAATATAGAAAAAGGAGAACTATCTAAGCAAATAACCAAAGTATACAAAAATAAAATGAAAAGAAAAATAAAAAAGATGAAAAGTGAACGAAACATAACAATACTATGTAAAAAAAACAAAAAGAAAAAAAGAAAAAGCTATGCCTAAAAGAACATTCTAGTAAAAGAACATTCTAGAAAGAAATTTTATTTTAGAATTTTTTCAAAATACTTTATATATTATTCTTTGTTTTTATTCATCTGATTTGGTGAGCACATTTCTGAATTGGAAAGTATAAATACTACTAATCTTTTGGAAAGTAAACTGAAATGCCCACTTTGTTAAAATTTCAAAAAGTCCAAAGGAATAGTAGAAAAAGTACCAAACTAGAAGAAGTTTGTAAAAGTTACACTATATAGAATAGTATATTTAATCAAGCTTCTACTTTTATTTTTATATCCATAGAACTTGACAAAGCTTTGTTTGATAGTACTAAAGCCTGCCAAATTGCCTTGCTTAAAAGTTTGCTAGTTTTTTTCATTTTTATTTCAAACACAAAACATTCAGTACATGAACTTTGCATCTAATAGCAGCTTGATGAAGTTTTGTTGTATATAAACATGTTAACTATAAAGTTTTTTGTATTTCAGTTTTTTTAAAAAATTTGGATCGTCAGAAAGAGTTGAATATTAATTGTCTAAAATTATTAAAATTTTAAAAAATTTTAAAACTTTAATATTAAATAATTTTTGATTTAGTAATTTTACTACCAAAATGTTTGTTTCAGTGAGACAATTTCAATGAGTCTAAAATTATCAAAATCCAATTACAGAATTTAGAGATTATTATAGATTTGTATAGCTTTAATTATATTATTTTTTGTATATTAAAAATTATTATTAAAAATCTTATAAACTTTAGTATTAAATAACTTTTTAACTATTATCTGTTTTAAATAATTTTACTACCAAATTGCTAAGACAATTCTAATGAGACCAAAATCATCAAAATCTAATCATGAGATCCAAAAATTGTTATAGATATTAGTCATAGGACATGTCCTTTCAATTGCTGTCTATAATAAAAATTATAATAAAAACATATGAATTTACTATAAACATGGATTAGAAGATTCTCTTTGATCTAACTTATTAACTTAAAATTAAATTTTTTGGGAATATAGAACAAGGGAAGAAGAAAAAATTGAGCTTAAAAATCGAATTAAAATTTTGCTGATTTTGCACAAAACGAAAATGTAACTTTGCCAAAAACAAATATTTTCTAATTTTAAAATGATGAGTATAAGTAAAATCATACCCTGAACAACTTTACTTAGGGAAGTGCAGTTTATTACGTGATTAGGGTTTACATAGGTCCTGACCCCCCCCCCTAGTGATAGGACTATTGACCAATCAAATTTTAGTATATTTAAAAAAAATTCAAAAACGTCTTTGATCTGAAAATAAGTTACCCCAATCGACAAAAGTCGCTACATAGTAAAGTCTAAATTTTACTAAGTAAATCATTAAAATCACTTAAGTAAACTTATTCAGCAGATCAAAATACACTCACTACAAAATTTTCAGAAGCGTTGGAGAATTTTTTATTAATTGACTTTTGATTTTTACGTTCGACAGAAAAATTAAAATTTTTTAAAAAAATATATTCGCCACACAATTGACAAACGTTGCTACATAGTAAAGTCTAAATTTTACTAAGCAAATCGAAAAAAATCGATTAAGTAACCTTATTCAGCAGATCAAAATACACTTACTACAAAATTTTTATAAGTATTGAAGAATTTTTTATTAATTGACTTTTGATTTTTACGTTTGACGGAAATATTAAAGTTTTTTAAAAAAATATATTCGCCCCACAATTGACAAACGTTGCTACATAGTAAAGTCTAAATTTTACTAAGCAAATCGAAAAAAATCGATTAAGTAACCTTATTCAGCAGATCAAAATACACTTACCACAAAATTTTCATAAGTATTGGAGAACTTTTTATTAATTGACTTTTGATTTTTACGTTCGACGGAAAAATAAAATTTTTTAAAAAAATATATTTGACGAACACTTCAATATCATTGGCTATTTAGACTATATATATATATATAGGACGTGATAGATGGCGGACCCCCCCAGGAAATTATGTGATTTACTGCACTTCCCTTAGTCAACTAAAGTAGGTTACCTTGTAAGAAAAATGGGTTATCTATGTACTAAAGTTAAAATTTTTGAGTTTTAAATATAAAACGTTTTTTTTTGATTAGGTAACCTACTTCGGGCCCTTAAGCCAGGGACCGTCAAAAATTTTTTAAAAAATTTATCAAAATTTTCTGAAATTTTTGGTGATTTTTGAAATTTATCGAAATAAAAGTGAATTTTTTTGCTGATCTTTAAAATTGACCAATCAGAATGCAAAATAATATCACATTACACTTGATTTCATACTCTGATTGGTTGTAATGCATCACCCTATCATTATGCGACCAAATTTTTTTTCATGAAAAAAATTTCTTGTAACTTGGTATCTTTAGCTTTTTGGCAAATACCTTATATTATATACAAAATAAAAAAAAATATGAATCTCCGGAGTCAGATTAACCTTTTTTTTTTAAAAAAAAAAATTATATAAAAATGGGATGTCGCAAAGTTATACTTCAATTCCCAGCACAAGAATTTCGACACAATTTGAATTTTAATATGACAAAAGAATGAATATGAATGAATGTAATCGAAATTTATCGAAATATTTTTAAAAATAATCGAAATTTGTCAAATAATTTGCAAAAATAATTGAAATTTATCGAAATATTTGCAAAAAATAATCGAAATATCTTAAAATTTTCGAAATAATATTTGACTGTCCCTGCCTTAAGCAAACTTGTTCGGCACATGATTCTACTCGGTCCAAGGCTGCTGCGCGTTTTCTCGGACCTTTTACTAAGTAAAAAATAGGTTTAAAGTTGGGAAAAAAAAATTTTTTTTTTAAAAAAAATTTTTTTTCCAACTTTAAACCTATTATTGTTCACTAGTGTTCACTTAGTAAAAGGTCTGAGAAAACGCGCGGCAGCCTCAAACTGAGTAGAATCACGTGCCGAACAACTTTGCTTAAGGGCCCGAAGTAGGTTACCTAATTAAAAAAAACCGTTTTATATTTAAAACTCAAAAATTTTAACTTTAGTACATAGATAACCCATTTTTCTTACAAGGTAACCTACTTTAGTCGACTAAGTAAAGTTTTTCAGAGCATGATTTTACATATACTCATCATTTTAAAATTAGAAAATATTTGTTTTTGGCAAAGTTACATTTTTGTTTTGTGCAAAATCAGCAAAATTTTAATTTGATTTTTAAGCTTAATTTTTTCTTCTTCCCTTGTTCTATATTCCCAAAAAATTTAATTTTAAGTTAATAAATAAGATCAAAGAGAATCTTCTAATCCATGTCTATAGTAAATTCATATATTTTTATTATAATTTTTATTATAAACAACATTTGGACCATTTTTTAAGGACATGTCTTATAACTGATATATTTATTTTTAATTGGTTTAATATATTTTATTACTAGAAACTTATAAGCATTTACTACAAGTTTACTACCAAAAACCTATAAATACTTACTGCAAGTTATAAAAAAAAAGTTTAAAGGTAGAGAGTATATAGATCATTTATCATATAATTTTTGTGGTATCGATTTTTTCTTTTTAAAGTTTAGTAAAATTTTTTTAAGCAAATTATTTAAACTATTAAATAAAATTATAAAACAGGTTTTTGTAATTCTAAAAATAGTAAAATTATTAAAATTGGTTAAATATTCATCAATTTATAAAGATTTAAACTTTAAGTATTGAAAGTTGTTTACAAAATTCATATAATAATCATATAATATCAACTAATCAAAATTAATAATTTTGTGTAACTCAGAGAAATTTGAGCCAACTAGAAAAAACTTTATAATATATAGAGTATAATTTTTTTTAAATATATACTATATTAAAATTTTACTATTATAAAATGTACGTTTTATTCTATATATTATAAAATTTTAGTCAAATTTGGTTGCAACTATAAAAAGTTTTATTAGTAGCACATTGTCAATTTGATTATAAATCTTATTGTACCACAAAAATCATATGATAAACGATCTATGTACCTCCTCCCTATGAAAAAAATTTTCAGAAAAACATGGAAGTTGAACATAGAAACATATGAGGGTGAGTTAGTAGAAAAGGAACAAATTTATCTAATAAATTTGTTCCTTTTCTACTGACTCACCCCTATATGTAAAAATATGTAAAAAAATACGTAAAATGTACACTTTCCATGTTTTTGAACAAGAAAATACACTGTATTTTGAAACACAGAAAAGGACATTTTATGTTTTAGAAAATACAAAAAATACAATATGTTTTCCTGTCCAAAAACACAGAAAGTGTACATTTTATATATAATATTTTTACATATTTTTACATATGTTTCTGTGTTCAGCTTCCATGTTTTTCCAAAAATTTTTTTTTATAAAGCCTACCTTTAAGTTTTTTATTTACAATGCCAAAAACCAAATTTACTATAGTGAAAGCTAGTAAAGAATGAATAACTTTTAATATTAATTTTTATTTAAAAAAAAACTAATATTTTTTAATCAACCAAATATATTAAACCAATAGCAAAAGAATTAGATACAACTAAAAAAATACAAAAGTACAAATTATCTATAAAGCTATACAAATATAATAAAACTATTAGAATAATATCAAATATAAAAGTAAGATTGAAGAAGTAAATTTCAAAATGTTTCTAGAAAAACTAGTTATCTAAATTTATTTGTATAATGAAGCAATATGATAGTGATGAATACTATGCCAACTCAATAAGAAATTATTTGGTAGCTATTTGGTATTATCTTAATTAGTACTTTATTATAGAGAACCTAATTGATAATTTTTTAATTCAAAAATATATAGTTGCCTCTTTCTAATCTGATCTCTCTTTAATTTAAACCTATTAAATTCTCTTTAATTCGAACAAAATTTTTTAGAACATTTATAAATTTTATTATAAAAGTTGAATTAGCTATATATAACTTTTTGAAAACTAAACTTTTCAAATTTTTACATAGTAAAAATTAGTAGTTCCAGCAGTTCAGTCTAGATAAAATTGACTGTACTTTGATTTGAATTAAGTTGTTAATAGTAAATTAAAGAACCTTTTTACAAAAGGGTTTAGCAAACATGTTAGAGCTAATGAATTGATATTAAATAAAATTGAACATATTCTTGATTACTTTATAACTTAGTATAATAGTTCAAAAGGATTGTTATAACAATTTTTTTTTAAATTTAACTTTGTTAATATTAAAAGATAGTAAATATTAAAGTTTTCAAATTAATAATTTTATTAAAAGTTTAATAGAGCAATTGACATTAAATTGTATTGATCAAAGGCTAATTAATTGAGCTTGAAAATTATAATACACAAGTAGAAGCAATTAGCTTGTTCAATATAAAAAGTATTATCAATAATTATAAATTTTACTTTACTAAATGTTCAATAACTACTATAACCAATTTTTATTTGAAACTTTGAATTATAAATTCAAATAAAATTTTTATTTTTATTTTATTTTATTTAATTTTTATAGAATTTATTAACCTTGTTTATGTTAAATTTAATAAACAATAGTATTATGAATTGCAATATTGTTGTACTATATATAAAACTATGAATATTCAAATTGGCAATCATAACATCTTAAACTATTTCAAGAAGAAAATAGTAGTACAAGTTTTAAAAAAACTTGAATACTCAAATTCTATCATAATATCAATAATATAATACAAGTTTCAAAAAATCTTGTAGTATATAAACAATTAAAATTAGTGATACAATATAAAAATATAGTGCGCGAATCCTTTAATCAGTAACTGTGACAGATCATAATGAAATCCAGATTAAAATGAAATGATAGTATAAAATCTCGAAAACTAAATTTTTTTGAAGTGCATTTTTTAGGGTTAGGGGTTTAGGGTTAGGGTTAGTTTTAAAAAAAATTATAATAAACAAGTATTAATAGGTTTTAGAAGGCTAGCAGGTTAAGTGTAGAATGTAGATTTCATTTTAAATTATGATCTGTGACA
>QKWP01000351.1:331989-346143 GCA_003550325.1 Gigaspora rosea | reverse complement strand
TGGACCTTATATAGCTCCCCTACTAATTCAATTTTAGATATACAAATCTAGGTGAGTTTTAACCACTCTAGTAGGTTTAGGTTGCAGATAAATTAGTCTGAGTCTCATACTTGTTTAATAATTTGTGCATGGAGTAATTTTGTAATAATATAAAATGTACCCAAAGCTGCCCCTGGAGGCACTTATACAAATTAATAAAGATTGAGACAATACCTCACCTTAACACACAAAAAAAAAAAAATAAAATAAAATTCTATAAAATCTTATGATTTATAAAATTTTACTAATTAATTCTTACAAAATGCACTAAATAAACTTGTTCAGCGCCAAAAAATACATATAATTATATTCAGACTCAGACCAGTCTGCAGACTTGGGACCAGACCTGGACCAGACTCATAGTTGAGTCTGAGTCTGGTCTGAAGTCTGAAATTAGTAAAATTTAGAGTCTGAGTCTGGTCTGATCCCGGACCAGACCCGAACCAGACCAGACCCGGACCGGACCTAGGAGTACTATTATTAAGTCAAATATTATATATAACAGAATAAATACATAATAGAATTTAAATATAAAAATTTATTTAAATTCATTATATACATATTTGATTGTACTAAAAAGCTATATTATAGTCTGTTTTTTTTGTCATGATTTAAATGCCATGATCATATAATATCAAGTATCTACAACAACATATAAAAGTGATTTTACATATACTTTTTGACATATTTATTGAACAAAAATAGAAATTAGGCTTTAAACATACTGTATTTTAATCAAAATTTAAATTAAATTTTATATTGCAATAAAAAACAATTGCTAATACCCAAACCAATATTTACAAAATAATATTGAAGTTTTTGGTACAGGAGTAAAGTTCATCTCAATGTTATACAATATAGTATTTACTAATATATTATCACAAATCACAGATCGCATACAAGCTATCTAAAAATCATGATATAAATACCAAGATCTAGTATTCCATATAATTCAGACCAGGCAGGTATTTTTATTTTTAAAGATTCAATTTGGTCCAAACATCAATTTGGATCTAAAATTAGGGCCCAAATTTGCATCTCTTAAACCTGGGCCTAGTCTGGATCTATGAAATTTCAAATTTATATAGATGCTATAGCAATAGTTGTCAAAGCCTTAGTGTTTTTGCTAAAAAAAAACTAATTATAGCTGTTTTTATAAATTTTAATACACTTGATAAAAATTAGCTAAATGATTTTTTGTTAATCAAAATTTTATTTTTATAAATTAATGCTGTATAAAATATATTTAAATATTTTAAATTAATAAATTAATAAATTTCATTTTTTTTAATTAAATTTTTTTTTTTATTTTTTAATTTAGAATTTTACTAACTATAACCGGCGGTGATCATCACTGGTGTGTAATTAGCCAATAAATTTGCAGGATCAGGTGTAATGTACAAATCAGTTGTGTAACAAAAATAAAGATTTTTTTAAAAAAATGCTAGTATTTCAAGAATTCGTCTATGAAACTACCTTTGATATTTTAACAAAAAAAATTCCTTGCTAAATTTTGCATATATTAGACACCCTGCTAAAATTCCAGGCCTTACCCTAACCCTAAAGTAAATGAAATGAACTTTTTTTTGTTTTATCATTATTGGTTAATTACACATCGGTAATGATCACCGCTGGTTATTTGTAGTTAAATTCTTTAATTTAATTTATTAAAAAAAAAAAATTCTAAAATTAGCCAACTAGCAATCTAATAAGACCTGACTGGATATTATCCAGGCAGATCTTTATATGGATCAGAACCTATATCAATTCAAAGGTCCAAACTTAGTCCATCATTGGACTAAACTGGATTCTGGACCAAACCCAAATTTTTTGCAAAATACTACCAAAACCCCAAAAAGTTTTTTGCTCTCAGCTAAATAATTGATGCTAAAATTAAATAATACTAAAATTCATGTAATCACATAATGTTCTTCTGCATAAATACTAAAATACTAGTATTACTACTACTATTAGTGTTAGGAATAGGGTTTGAGGGTTTTTTTTTATTGATTTTATATATAGTGCATTTAAATTTCACTAGAGTAATTAAATCTGGTCACACCCAAACACTAACTCTAATACTAATAGTAAAATTTTTAAATTGGTAATTAAAGTTTTGGGCGAAATCTAAATATTTCGCCAAATCCGAATCCGAAATAGGAGCGATATTAATTTCACCTATTATACAAATTTCTGAAATATCTGATACTTCCGGAAATATCTGATAAAATTCGTAATTGCCCATAAATCCGAAAAGTCCGATATTATTTAAAGCAAAAAATTACTAAAATATGTCAATTATCTCCGAAATAAACATATGACATTCATATTTTTCATTATTTTCATTATTTATGTACTTAAACTTACGCAAAAGTTCATGTTGTTATTGGAGCTAAATCTGTACATCGAATTACTGTATACAGAATTTATTCTCGTTAGCCGGCAAACTTTGTTTAGAATACAGTATAAAAAAAGGTTCTGAATTAGTTATAATAAACGTGTCTTATAGATCTTCAACACATGAAATTGTGCAAGAATTCGACTTACAGAAAACTTGCTGAATTCATTCTAAGTATATATTTAGACAAACTTAAGATTGATTGGTTCAATTATTACCATTCATATAAATCAGGGTTTTACATCGTAATCGATTATTACGCAATCGATAATCGTTTTAATTGATAAAAATTGATTATCATCAATTACATTAATTACCCTGCAGCTAGTAGTCAAAATTGGAAAATATTTGCTTTTCGCTTTCATAAAAATGCAACAAGTAAGATGGGGAATGGGCTGGGCGGATTGATTTGGGCCTGAAACTAGTTTTGAAACTAGTGTAAAGTCAAACCTACAGATCCGCATGATCATATAACATCGTGATCTGTGTTTATCAAAAAAAAAAAAGAAATGACTGATACCATGGAATCTAGCCCGAGCCCATGGAAGAAAACGCCCAGTTTCCAAAAGAGAAACTGCCAAGAAATAGTGGACAAAATGGTGACTAAGCTGCCCACCCAGTACTGCCATCATGCAAGTTTGGAAGGAAAATCCTAATCTATCAAAGATAATATGGGTTTATATCAAAAAATGATCATGTAGATTATGTGACTAGTAAAAAACAAGAAATAACAAGTTTAATAAACTTTATCTAAATTTTCTCACCAAAATTGTGGATCGGGAACATATTTAAACACATGATGTTGTTAATTGAACCTTGGGCCAGATATACGAATGACAAAAGGCTCCAAGGTTCATTATATATATTATTAAGACTTTGTATTGTAATCAGCTATTTTTTATCAGCAACTTTGGTTCAAATTCCTACTATAAAGGATTTTGAATTCATCTTTTTTCAAGCGATGCACTATTTAGTCAGAAAAGTTTAACCCCACAACCCCATTGATGTGTAAAAACCAGTAAACATCCAATACAACTGATAAATTAACCTCTGCTAAGACTAGAAACCTTAAATTAATAATATAAAAATGAATTGCTATGATTTCAGGTTTGATCTCAATTTTATGTGAAAGAGATAAATTAGCAACTTGAAATTAATAATATAACAATGAATTACTACGATTTCAGGTTCGATCTCAAGAATAAAAATTTTAGAGCAATTTCATGTGAAGGAAATAAATGTTTTGTTACAAAACATCCCGGATCAATCCGAACAATTTCAGGTTCGATCTCAAGTATGAGAATTCTAGATGCGAAGGAGATAAATTAGCATGCACGTTGTATTATGCTGTTTTTATTTTTTTTAAAAAAAAGTATCAAACCTGCTAATAAAGTTGCCAAAAATATTTTAAATCAAACAAAAAGATTTTTAATTAGTTTCACTAGCTTAGTCATATATTACGAAGTGAATAAATCTGAAATGACTAATTAAATAATGTATTTAAATAGCGATAGCGAAAAATTTAGTTAAACGTGTTTTGTTGAATTCAAAATCACAACATGGCAGAAAATTCCAATACTTCCTTGATTAATCCCGATACATCTACACGAAAGTCTAGTGGTAAACCCAAGTCAATTGTATGGGGAACATATATTAAGCAAGGAGACCAAATTTCTAAGGGTCATTGGAGTACAACATGTAACTATTTGTAATGAATTTTGGTATAAAGGTTCCCCCGCTAGTTTTGAAGAACACTTGGGTAATTCATGTAATAAAGTTCCACAAGATGTTCGTAACCTATTTTTAGGTCGATTAGCAACAAGAGCATTTGATGTGTCAACATCAAAAAAGCGAAAACTTAGTGTTCAAGCTAATCAAGCACTACTTTCAGATTTTATTGAAAGTATCAAATTAACTCCAGAACGTAATAAAGAAATAAATAGAGCATTAGTTAAGGCATTTATTGTTAGTGGAATCCCTTTTCATATTATTGAGAATCCATTTTTCCTTGAATTGTTAAAAACTTTACGTCCAGCATATGAGCCACCATCTAAAGATATTCTTTCTGGTTGCTATTTGGCCCAAGAAACAGCATTTGTTAAGTAAGCAATAATTAGACAATTGAATGATTCAAAAAATCTAACTTTTGGTAATATAAATTTGTCATGGTTATACTAAATAAAACTAATCAATCATTATCGGTATCACTAATTTATTTTTGTAAAATATAATTGTTAATTATATAGCATGTGATGGCTGGAGCAATCCTTCTAACGAATCAATTTGGAATTTTGTAATATATACACCGGATTGCTATCAATATTTGTGGAGTCTTCAGAACCTGTTCAATGAGAGGCACATACAAGAGCTTTTAGCTGAAGAGATTATTAATGTCTTGGAAAAAATCAGTCCTGAAAAATTCGCAGCAATTGTAACGGATTCGGGTGCTAATATCAAGGCTGCACGTCGTATTATTGTGAATCAATACCCAAATATTTTGAATATCCGATACATTTCCCATGCTATTAACCTGATTTCGAAAGATATTAGCAAAACACCATTTGCTAATCGCTTGCTCAAATATTGTAAACTTTGGTCACTTATTTTAAAAAGACACATCTTGCAGATAATTTAAAATATTTTTGTGAGTACAGTAAATCCTCTATAAGTGCATGCTCTCTATACAAATTTCTATAAATGCATCTTTTTTATTGCATAATATTAAAGTTCGATTTCAGGAGCATGCACTTATAAAAGTTTTACTGTATGCTATTAGCACTCTAAAATTTTATACTAAAATTGGAAATGTTTATAGAAAGTGTGCTTAAAACTTTGGCTGAAGAAAATTTAATTGAAGGAGGTGGTCTTAGACAATGGGTAGATACTTGTTGGCATACAATGTACGATTGCGTATTTTCTATTATTAGGCACAAAGTGCTATTAGAAATAGTAAGTAAAATAATATTCAATCAATAATGGATCATTTTAATATAATAATAAAAAGAGTTTAATATAATGCTCTTAATTATGTAGATTCGTAATAACAATTCGGATATTATAAATACTCCAATACAAACAATCTTATGCACAAGAGCATTTTTTGATGATTTAAATGCTTTGGCATTTGTGCTTCGTCCTATCAAATAGGCCATATCTACTCTAGAATCGCGAGATTGTTCATTGGCTGATTGCTTTGTTGGTTTAGTTTGCTTGGGTCGGCAATTAAAAACCTTCCTGAAAATGATTACCGTAACTTTCGGCAACAAGCAATTGCGGTATTTAATAAAAGATTTGCTGAATTCGATGATGATGCATATATTTTATGCTTTTTTTTACATCCTGCATATACTGGTAAGCAATAGTTATTTATTATAATTAATATATTTTATTTTATTTATTGTTAAGTTTACAATAATTTAGATATTGTATAGGCACGGGGAACATTTCGACATATTCTTCTTGCGGCAAATAGTTTCTATGAAAAAATGAGTAAAACCCCGAAAGAAAGAAAAAGTTTAATGTCACAAATGAGAAATTATCGATACCGTATTGCACCATTTGATATATCATTCGATGATAATGAATCTCCTATGATATGGTGGACTTCTCTTGAAGACAATTTTTTAAAGAATGAAGACCACATTTGTCAATTAGCTAATAAACTGTTCTCTATAACGCCACATGCAGCTGGATGCGAAAGAATTTGGTCAACATTAGGGTGGTATTATGGCAAATGTCGCACATAGCTTTCCTTAAGCAAAATTGAAAATATGCAGAAGCTTTCTGCTTTTTATCTTGCAAACTCAAAAAAGGAACTACCTTATTTTTCTGCTAATAAAGATGTTGAAGATTTATATGTAACATTCTCTAATATGAATCTTAGCGAAGATGATTATTATGAAGAAGAAGAACAATCCACCAATGAAGAAGTGCAAGATGTTGAGCTTCCTGAAGAAGAAACCCTTAATATTGAAGAATTGTTAAATCTTAATTCAGCCGATTTTACAAGAGATTTAGATGAAATGATTTTTGATACTAACCCCGAGTTTTCTAAAGAGGAAGATATTCACAATACCGGTAATGATGCTGAGGATAATATTGATGAGGGAAATTGGGATCCTGAAAGGGAGATTGATACAATGTTAGACTAATTAATATACAATGTGTATAACTCAATAACATAGTTCAATAAAAATTAGTCTTCCGATCTTAGTTGACTAAACGGTAATAAAAAAATTCAAGTCTAAAAATTAAATCTCCAAAATTGAAATTTTTAAAATGAAGTTGTTTAAAACGCCTTATGTAACTTACCTTTAGCTAATCAACTATAAATTTTTGACAAATCAGACTGAATAAGCTGCAAAATAATAAAAATGTATCATACTGTATATTAGCAACTAATGCTAAAGGTGGGTCAGTTCTTAAAAGGCCAATAATGATTGATCTTTTAACTAGTCTCATGGTTATTGAGTTTCCGGTTTTGAGACCAGTTAAGATTGGTCTTACTAATTAAAACTTAGACCGACCAAAAAACTTTATAAACTAGTCTTATTAGAGACTAGACTGGAGATATAGTAGAAACTTAAAGCATGGTGATGCAACTACGTTACAATCGCATTAATTTTAAATACATGTAATATTCGTATTCACTTTAATATTGTAATAGTCGAACGTACCGTGACTTTTTTATGCGGCAAAAAATTTGAATTAAAATAAATTAGAAAATCTTCGTTAGTAAATTCCAACTTAACATTAATGATTGATCCATTCATATTACTCTTAAGTTGTATTCTAATCATTAAAATTATAGAGTTGCGCAACTAATTAGAGTATGTAACTAATATTAAAGTTATGAAGCAATTAAGTTATAAAGCAATTAAAGTTGTGGCACCAGTTGGTACAAATGCATTAGCGACTTCTAAAAAAGAAGGCTAGTTAGTTAATTTATATCAGATTTATATCGGATTTATAATGGACATATTGGACATATCGGATCTTATCAGATTTTCATCTTGAATTCGGAATTTAGGATTTTGATTCGGACTTGCTTCAAAATCCGAAATATTTCAGAATTAGAAAAACAATTTCGCCCGAAACTTTATTGGTAATGCTAGGGTTCTATTAGGTTTGTATATATAGATCATTAAACAATCATGTGGATTTCAGCATTATCCACATAACTATCTGGTCTGTGCTGCACTATCTGGTTTGTTACTACAAACCTAATATAACTATATCTAAATTACTTGTATCTAGGGGGTTCCAAACCAGATTGAAAATTTCCAGCTATGACCTGTTGGGTAAAAACCAGTTGGTACCCAGTTATCTGAAACTAAAACTAATTATTCGATTAAAAATAGATCACCTGATTGTAATCGGGTAATGCTAATTGGGTGTCAGGATACTATAAATAGTGATTTTGGATAGATTAAAGTTGTTGTTATTATAAATTTATATATCCAATAAATGAGTTAAAGAGTAGGAAATTGACCTATAGAAAAAATGAGTTAGATGCATTATTATTATAGATCAAAGTAGCAATAATTTTTTTTTGAGTTCAATATTAGAAAATCAATAAAAAAATTAGATGACCTGTTTAAGCTGGTTGGTATATTTAAACCAGTTTGTTAACATTGTGATCTGGTTGACTTTTTTGATTCAGCTGATCAGTTGGACGATTAACCAGATTGGATGTTGGAACTTTACTTGTATTTCATAGGAGAACTTTTGTCTGATTGGCTGATGTACCTCAATTGCCAAGTAATTAATTTATACAGTTTAAAGTACTTTTTTAGACTGCAATATTATACAATTTTATTTATGAAAATTTTTTTCATAATTAGCTTTAAAAGAGTATTGCCTTTCACTATTTAAAATAATTAGGGAATAATTATAAAGACAAACAATTTACTTAAAAACAAAGATAACTAGGTGTATTATTACCTTTTGTCAAGTCTAGCAACCTGGAGAATAGTTACTAAAAACGTTATTGCCAAAGGTCAAACTAACAAAACTCTATCAGACTATATGAAAATAGGTGATATGCTTTGCCAAAACTATTATAATAGAATAGTAGTAAACTGTTTTCTAGAATTTCAACAGCATGCTTAAGCTAGTATATAGCGATTTGAGATTATTGAAGTTGAAAGCAATGATTTTGAGAAATGATCTAAAACTGCCAAGACCAATAAAGCTAAATACTATTTGCCTTTTTTCTGAAACAATAAAGATTATGACAGATATTTTGTATGTTTGTGAAAACAAAAACCATAAGCTAACAATATACTTATTTAATAAATTTTGAGCTATTATAAAGGAAAAGAATGTACAATTAAAGTTTTTTTTGATAAGCTATTTGTCATCCAATCTGAATTCAAAAAATAAAGTTTCACAATTGCAGGTAAAAAAGCAGCTCTTATTTTTATGATATTTTTTATTTGGAATACAAAACAAGTTTATTAACAATTTTAAAAAAGATATTTAGATTCAACTGGTACTTCTAACATTTCTATAGATACTCTTACAGATTTAAATATTAGTGTTATATCCTGTACAATTAGGAGCATGCCATTTATTACGTAATATTTTTTACTTAATAGCTACTCTTATCCATGTATGGTATGATTACTTTGGATTAATTAATATAATATATAGACATGATCACTGCCTCTAACCATGTATTCATAGTAAAAATTATGTAATAAATGGATGCCCCTTACTCAAGCCAAAAATTTTGCCTTTGAAAAAGCCAAAAATTTTGCCTTTGAAGAACATGAAAAAACTATCAATACTAAACTTGCCAAACATGTTAATAAGGCAATAAATGGTGTTGAATATTGATGATTACTATAGTATTTACACTAAATGTATGCCAAACACTATAATAACATCTACTACTGCACACTTGGCAACAATTCTAATCAACCCAATCACCAATCAATTTGTAATTCCAAAAAAATTTTATATAACCCTGCATTAGTTGGTGCTGAGTTAATTAATATGAATATAAAAAATAAATTTATAACATCTTATAGTCTTTTCACACAACTATCATTGGGATTTCACATAGTTTTCACATTGTTAATGATGAAACAAAATTGAATAAATTAACTGTGCATAGTTATAATATTAGGTTGAAAGAAAAACAGCACGTTTGCTTATTGAAAGATGTTGTTCTTGTAGATTTGCAAAAAAAATGGTCTTCATTCTGTAGAAGAATATATTCAAGCAATTAACGTAGTTACAGGAGTTCCATCTATATAGCAATATCTTGACAAAGGACAAGTTATTCATTTCTCTTTGTAGCTGATTGGTCTGAGCAGATTCACCTTTGAACAGCTATTTTTTGTTACTTATGTTATTATGATTCATCGAATATTACTAACAACATTTTGTCTTTCTTCCTATTATAGATAGAGGTCTAACTCGATGAATACTATTCACTGAATATTCACTGAATATTCGAATATTCAAATATATAATTTTTCACTGAATGAATATTCGAATATTTAAAATTTCATTGAATATATTCATTAAATATTTATTGAATATATATATATATATACATATAATTTTATATCATTTTATTTTATTTTTTAATAATTTATTTGTAATTTTATTGGCTAATTTTTTTTTTTTTTTTTTAATATAAACCCTTTATTTTTTAATAATTTATTTGCAATTTTATTAGCTAATTTAAGTGAGATATTATATAATTTTTTAAAATTGAAATATATTTAATATTTAATGAATATTCAGTGAATATTTATTGAATATTTTCAAAATTTTTGAACAATATTCGAATAAAAAAATATTGAACAAATGAATATTCGAATACTTATTTTTTGAACAAGTCAGACCTCTAATTATAGGTCTATTGCATATTTCATTAAATAGTCAGAAATTAGTTTTTTTCAATATTAGCCATTTTTTTTGTATTGTATCATTATGTCTTTGAAGATCAGAAACCTCTCGCACAAAACCCTAAACTATAGCATATCAATCTCATTTTAGAGATTTTTCATAGCATATGGCAACAAATTTCTACAACTGTTGAGTTGAAGTTTGGATTTTTATATAAAAATGCTAAGTAGCTTGTGCTTAAAGACCTTTTGGACAACACAATTCCTCTTGTTTTAGATATTTATGCCATATTTTTTTGATCAGGGATTTTAATGCTTATTTTGAATATTTGCTTCATGTTTGGACAGTTTTTTTAAGTTTGATTGCAAAAATTATTCAAAAGTGCCTTTAATGTTTCTTTCTGATATCTTTTATTGGAAATTAAACAATTATCCAATTTTAGAAACAATAACAGCAGAGCTTTCTAAGTTTTCTAATTCGACCGTTGAAATATTTCACAGCCTTTTATGTTGAAGTATGCAGAAGCATACCAAAATATAACAAATTATCAAATATGGGTATTATATTAACCAATTATATCTCAATGATAATGGATTTAGAAAAAATTTTGTGCATATGTCACCATAGGCAACTTATAGATTTTCTGCACATAATATTTCAATTTTAACAAAAAAAAACTTCATGTTCCCTTTTACAGTGTTTTTCAAAAATTTATATGCAATTATTTTATCATAATATTCTATTAGTTTATCAATTACAGGTCAATCCAGAACCACCTTCTAAAAAAAAGAAAGGAAAAACTGACTAAGATACAATTTTATTAGCTACAATGAAAATGCCGGAAGCACACTTATGCCATCTTTTTTTGGGCTTTAGTACTTCTCATAAACCCAATCTCTTTCATTATTGTGATATATCCAATTGTTATTTTGCTTTCTTACCTATGAATACAGATTCGATTATTGCCTTAGCTTGTGGTTATACATATTACAGGTCTTGCTATATTAGTAATGGATTCAAATGTTCGTATTGTCTTGCGTTTTTGCAAGAAGGTATCAATAAAAAAGTTCAATCTTTGCTATCCTATTTAAAAGGGTTAAAAAGTACTAGCAAAAAAAAAAAACATAATAATGGTTCTTTTTGTGACAATGATAATTATGAAAATGAGCTGATAAAATATTCAGGATTAGAGTTAAAGCAGCGTTACAAAAATTTTACTCCTTGCACTAGTAACTTTTATTTATTATTAATGATTTAATATTTATTAAATTATTATATTACAAAATATTAATAAATTAAATTATTATATCATATTTACTTATTCATATAAAAAAATTGTAATAGAAACCATTTTACATGTATATATTTGACAAATTCTTTTCGTTTTCTAGTAGTATTACGGTGATATTCCTTTAAAAATTGTGTGTATTATGATTGGTTAATTATAACAGGTAGATCTACAAAAATTAACCAATCATATGAATGTCTTCCTATGAACTTGTATCACCACAATAACCATATCTATGTATGATATTTTTTGATTGGCTAGTTATAATGTAAGGATTATAATGTGTAAAAAAAAATAAATGAGAAGCTCAGAAACAAAGCAAAGATCACGCAGGGACACGTTTGAGGTCAATAATAGGGTTTTTTTATCTTGCCATTGTGACAAACTATATTATTCAAGTAAAAACATCCTCTAGTTGGTCTTATGATGATTTTCTGGTTCGAGTAATATCAGTGATAGCTTTTACCAAGTAAAAGCATCCTCTGGTTACTTTTATAATAATCCTCTGGTTCAGGCTTTATGATCCTCTAGTTTGAATAAAGTTTAGTCAGTCATAATATGTTGCACTGCGATGAGTTATGTTCAAAGATCTCTTATTCTATTACTAATGCATGTTTTTCTCTTAATTTGTGATTCATGAGAAATGGAAAGAATTTCTATGTATAAAAATGGGGCAATTTAATAGTAAAAACAATTAATACCTATAATCTGGAGCCGGAATTGAAATCCTCAATTCCTGTTAAGTTAATATCTTTTGTATTTTTAACAAAACTTGTAGAGGTGATTTTTCTCTTTCTAATGGTAGTAAAATCATCAAAATTGGCCTGATAGTTCATGAGATATTTTTATTTTTGTCTTTGTAGTTATATGAAATTTTCTTCACAAATCTGCAAAGAAATTTCATATAACCACAAAGACAAAAATAAGAATATCTTATGAACCATCAGGCCAATTTTAATGATTTTACTACCATTAGAAAGAGAAAACTCACCTCTACAAGTTTTGTAAGAAATAAAAAGATATTAGCTTGACAGAAATTAAGAAATTTCAATTCCGGCTCCAGATTACAGGTATTAATTGTTTTTTATTATGTTTAATATCCCTTAATTTATATATAGTATTACTATTGTAACACTTTCCATCTCTCACGAATTACTAATTAAGACAGAAAAAAACTACAATGTTTTCTTCTCAAAGATTGCGTGGGGCACGTTTGAAGTCAAGAATGGTTTCTTTTTTTTTATCTTGCCATGGTGACAAGCTGATATTATTCAAGTAAGAACATCTTCTGGTTGGTCTTATAATGATCCTTTGGTTCAAGTAATATCAGTGATAGCTTTCACCAAGCAAAAGCATCCTCTGGTTACTTTTATAATGATCATCTGGTTCAGGCTTTATGATCCTCTAGTTCAAATAAAGTTTAGTCAGTTATAATAGCAAGATAAAAAAAACCCCATTCTTGATCTCAAACATGTCCTACGTGATCTTTGAGAAAAAAATATTGTATTTTTTTTTTGTCTTAAAAGAAAGAAATGCATTAGTAATATCTTTGAACATAACTTATTGCAGTGCAATACATTGTGACAAGCTGATATTATTCAAGTAAGAACATCCTCTGGTTGGTCTTATGATGATCCTCTGGTTTGAGTAATATCAGTAATGTCTTTCACCAAGTAAAGGCATCCTCTGGTTACTTTTATGATGATCCTCTGGTTCGGGCTTTATGATATTCTGGTTCGAATAAAGTTTATTCGGTCACAATGTGTTGTACTGTGATAGGTTATGTTCAAAGATCTCTTATTCTATTACTAATGCATTTCTTCTTATTGAAACAGAAAAAAATGCAATATTTTCCTCTCAAAGATTGCATGGGATACATTTAAAGTCAAGAATGGTTTCTTTTTTATTTTATCTTGCCATTGTGACAAGCTGATATTATCAAGTAAGAACATCTTCTGGTTGGTCTTATGATGATCCTCTAGTTTGAGTAATATCAGTGATGGCTTTCACCAAGTAAAAGCATCCTCTGGTTACTTTTATGATGATCCTCTGGTTTAAATAAAGTTTAGTCGGTCATAATAGCAAAATAAAAAAAAAACCATTCTTGGCCTCACACGTGTTCTACGCGATCTTTGAGAGGAAAACATTGTGTTTTTTTTTCTGTTTTAAGAGAAAGACATGCATTAGTAATAGAATAAGAGATTTTTGAACATAACTTATTGCAGTGCAGCACAATAACAAGCTGATATTATTCAAGTAAGAACATCCTCTGGCTGGTCTTATGATGATCCTCTGGTTTGAGTAATATCAGTGATGGCTTTCACAAAGTAAAGCATCCTCTGATTACTTTTATGATGATCCTCTGGTTCGGGCTTTATGATCCTCTGGTTCGAATAAAGTTTAGTTGGTCACAATGTGTTGCACTGCAATAAGTTATGTTCAAAGATCTCTTATTCTATTATTAATGCATTTCTTCTTCTTAAGACAGAAAAAAAAATGCAATGTTGTCCTCTCAAAGATCGTGTGGGACACATTTGAAGTCAAGAATGGTTTTTTTTTTTTTTTT
>QKWP01000351.1:221936-331928 GCA_003550325.1 Gigaspora rosea | reverse complement strand
ATTGTGACAAGCTGATATTATTCAAGTAAGAACATCTTCTGGTTGGTCTTATGATCCTCTGGTTCGAGTAATATTAGTGATGGCTTTCACCAAGTAAAAGCATCCTCTGGTTACTTTTATGATGATCCTCTGGTTCGGGCTTTATGATCCTCTGGTTCAAATAAAGTTTAGTCGAACATAATAGCAAGATAAAAAAAAAAAAAGAAACAATCCTTGACCTCAAATGTGTCCCACACGATCTTTAAGAGGAAAACATTGTGTTTTTTTCTGTCTTAAGAGGAAAACATGCAATAGTAATAGAATAAGAGATCTTTGAACATAACTTATTGCAGTGCAACATATTATGACAAGCTGATATTATTCAAGTAAGAACATCTTCTGGTTGGTCTTATAATGATCCTCTGGTTCGAGTAATATCAGTGATGATTTCACCAAGTAAAAGCATCCTCTGGTTACTTTTATGATAATCCTCTAGTTCGGGCTTTATGATCCTCTGGTTCAAATAAAGTTTAGTCGATCACAATGTGTGTTGCATTGCAATAAGTTATGTTCAAAGATCTCTTATTCTATTACTAATGCATGTCCTCCTCTTAAGATAGAAAAAAAACGCAATGTTTTCCTCTCTTGATTTTTGAATATCATTCCAGAAGTTGAAAACAATTTGTAGTCCGTACCATTTCATTGGGCAATTTTAATGTTTTCAGAGCATCGGTAAGCAATGAGGTGGAACGTTTATAAGATATCGCTTATGTGTTTTAAGTGCATATATTTTAAAGCTTATATATTTTTAAACTTATATAAATATTATTTACCCTTAATATAATTATAGAAATGACCCTGGGCTCGGAGATAAAGCGAAGAAACGTATATGCCTGATTTACGAGGAAATCATATACTTAAACAGTTGGTATTTATGCTTTGGGTATCATTATGACGGAAATATCAACAGGAAGAAAGGCTTTCGATGGTGGTTATAATTTCGATGAACTTGCGACAAAAGCTGCCATGGATTATGACCAGAATTTACGTCCGGTACTCCTGATTGTTATTTTGGATTAGTCAAACGATGTATGGAATCTAGCTCGAGAAAACGAGTTAATATCCGATATGTTAATATTTTATGTCGAATCAAAGTTTTGTGGATACCCGACTCAATTTATGCTGTAACGGAGTTCCTAAACTGACTCGATTGGTCAGAGAATTCAAATTCCACCTAATAACAGATAAGTGGATTAAAATTAAAAGTTTAATTAATCATTATCAAATCAATAAATGAGATTGAAATTCTTGATACTGTAAATTTTTAAAATGACCGAGTTGCAAGAATATTCATTTTTATCTCGCAATGCATTTGAAAGCTTATTAAAGTTCTCGATGGAAATTCTGTTAATCAACGTCGTAAAATCTTTATTATTAAAGTTCTTCAAAACCATTAAATACAACAACAAGGTTCGAGTTGGAGAAGATGCAGATGCAGTAAGTTATCAACTAAGGCAATCGTGGGTCGCAAGTAGGAATGTTAATTGTTCAGTTGGACTTACCCGATTTCAGAAGTTGAGTCAGTATCAGATTTTAGTGTTTAATCATGTGAATTGTATAAAATCAAACGTCGATTATGTATAAATTTTCATATATTTTTAGTACAAATCGAAATTCACTCTTGCTATATCTTTAAATTTCATGTGATGTTAGTGAAATCGAAGTGGAGTCAACTCTAAACAGATTAGAAGTAGAGTTTAAGATATTTTATTAGGTTGTAGAGCATTTAAAAATGTATGAATATCGTGTTTAAAGAATGACAGTAAAATAAGGGTTTATTAATACTTGTAATCATTGGAATGAGTCAAATGGATGAAAAATAATAGTGTTCGAGGTTAGGTGGTCGAGAAATTATAGAAAATAGGTATGAAAAGGTATAGTAGCGAGTGCTTTAGAATATATAATTATGAATATGATACTAATACAATTTAAATCAAAAATCTCAAATTTTGTCAGAAAGTCAAACATCTATTTAATTCATTTTGTATCACTTTATTTATCAAATAATAATATTTTAAAATTAGCATTAAGTACCGGTAAACTATTTATTTAGAAAGTTTAAAAAAGGTTTTGTTTCTTGAAACATGTGTACCAGAACGCCCAATTGGATTTTTTTTTATTTGATATTCGTAATTTCACAAAATATTAATTTTACATATAAAACTTTAATTTATTATTATATCAAAAAAAAACCCCCCAAAATTTAAATAATAAAGTTTAGAGAATTTATTATTCGGTCAACAAACTTTTTATTCTGAACTATATTTTTTTGCACTAGTTTACCAAAAGTTTATTAAAGCGGTTTAAACTTTTATTTATTATTGGATACTACAAATACTTTCATTCTATATTATTGTAAATGTCTAATTAATATTCTAAAAAAATACATCGATTGAAGAATTAGATAACCAATACAAATATAATTATATAAAATAGTACCCGTTAGCCACTATTAAATAGTGCCCAGGCCATACGACAGGGACGTCGGTACTAATGATGGCCCAGAAGACGATAATAAATAAGGGAAAAAAAAATATACTATTCTAAAATAATATATGAAGTCTATTCTAATTTAAAAAAAAATTCCCACCGAAAACGCGCATCAAGGTGAAACCCATCTTTTAGTAAGGGCAAACACACTTCTTGGATTAAAAACCATCTTTTAGTAAGGGCAGACTCACTTCTTGGGTAGAATCACGCTAGAAACGCTAAAATTACAACCAAAACCCTGCCGAAAAATTGGGTATAACAGATAATATAAATTAAATATTAAACAAATACATACCTTTATGCCCTAGGTTACATACATAAATAGGCTTATCTTGCACCGTGACCGTATCTCCGAAGAAATGTCACGTTCTTCCCAAGAAACTTATACAGAAAGTTAATATAATATTGTCAGTATATTTAATTCATATAGAAAAGCGATCCGGAGAAAGATAGGGAAAATTATAAAGTATAAACTGAAAAAATTTCGCGTTTTTTATAAAATTCACGTTACACTTAAACAATCTAATGACTTCACTTAATCGTCCCAATTTGTCAATCGGGACTCATGTCAATTTGCAGAAGTTAATCGTTGAGCACCCCATGCCCAATTTGTCACATGTCAATTTGTCAAAGTAGTCGTTTTTTTATAGGTCAGTAAAGATAACAGATAACTGATAATCCGATAATCCAGGGAACTACTAATCTGTTACCCTAACTCTAACATAACTCTGGTCATGATCTACGTACCATGATGTGAATAGCTTTTTTTTTATAAACAAGGTTCGCATTTCATAGGATGCAGTTGCAGTTGCATAGCAGTTGAGACCAAATAAATAACAGTCGATATTGAAAAAACATAGATCTAATAAGCTCTGACCGATCAAAGACATTATGACGAATTTATTAACCCAAAATCTGAAAATTTGACTACAAATTCAATATAATAAATTTTTATGTATAATGTAATACGTCAAAAGCGACGAAGATGGGTTAGACATGTTATCAGTATAGATCAGAGGTCCAAAAAAATTTTTCAGGGGTTCGGTATCGATTTATTAATATGTAATTTGGCGCCTAAAATTTAATTTTAACGATCAGAGACTTGGACATGGTGACCGAATTTTTAGCTTAATTTCATAAATTCGTCATAATGCAAAAAGCAAATAAACAAATTATGATTAGAATACCAAGAAATCTGAATCTATCCACAACATATATTTTAAATTGAGTCTTATACAGTGTTGTCATCGGACAATGTTTAAACAGATATAATTTATATTGAACATTTAGACCATGTCCAATTTGTCCAAATAGTGCAAAAATATGCCCAATCGTATTGCAGTAAAACCTTCATAAGTGCACTTATATAAGAGCAAAGTCTTTATAAATAACACACACAAATTCTGGCTCAAATATATATATATACATATGATCTCTACAAATGCACTTTCTCTTATTGATCTTTAAGTGCACTTTGTTAGAGTTTGGTTCCAAGAACGTGTGCGCACTTATGGAGGTCCAACAATTTATTAGATAGATAGATTATTTTCAAACATTATACTTACTCAATCGAAGGTTTTTTAATATTGATATAAATTAATACTGTACAAAAAAATTAACAGTGAATTATGAATAAATTAGTTAAAACCTGAACCATAAATTGATTATATTATAAATTTAAAAATCACAGAGATTGTACCTGTATATTAGTGTTAATACGTGTAAAGATATTCCAGTAATTAATAATTTGCAAATATGCAAAGCAGCAATAGTATAAAAACATAATATTTAGTTTTCGAAACTTAATGCCGTGTTCCAACCATGAGCCAATACAAATAAGAGCTTGTACACGTTTTTCAGAAAGGTGTACATGCTGCAAAGAGCCCTGATGAGTTTTGAGAATTAATATAAGAGTTAAGATCTATTTTGGAAGGAACCAAATATTCATAAAAATAGTTTACTAAATTTCGATCCAGCTGACAATGATGCCAATGTACTCCGAGGTATCCCGACCCGGAATTTTGGGGACCCTCCTGTATGAGTATAAATATTATAAATACGAAAGTTTATTATTAATATGAAAGTTTATAATAGTAATTAGCTATAGTTACGGCATATAATGTAATCGTCTCATAGCTCTAAATTGGCTCCACATAACACAAGCTGGACCATAGCTCAGTAAAGCTAATCCGCCTACGACTTTGCATAGCCGTTTTCTGTAAATCAATTAGAAAATCACATACAGCTCATTCTCGTTATAATGAAGTCCTCACTATAGCTTATATTGAGAGAATACTGTATGAACTTCACCATATCAAGTTGAAGTTTATAATTTTGGAATTCAAAATTCTTTACTGTATCGAATCTTCACTATAATGACTTAAATTTCTTAAAAAAAATGGATTACAAAAACTTTAAATCCAATACGTATGTACAGTACTATTAGAAAAAATAATTTTTTATAATATACAGTAGTACAAGTGAATACAAAATACATAAAAAAGGTTAGCATTCGATCTGCGCCTCAAATGGTTTTTTTTAAATATAAATACGACTGTTATTCATAGCGAAGTGAAAATGGAGCGCTAAGGATCAAGATCAAGAATCAAGATCTAGATCAAGAATAGAGATCAAGAATAGAGATCAATAGCCTATACAAAACGCTTTCAAATTCGTAATACCATCACTTCCTTTTATATGCATTTTTTCGCTAAAAACGGACAGCGATTGTTGCTAAGAAAGACTAAATCTTGTTTCGAATATTCAAAACCGTAACATAAATATGAAAGCGCCTTTTGAGAGAGGTAAAAAGAGAGATAAAAAGAGAAGTAATTTGACCAGAGATGGCACGTCACCATGTCCAATTGGTTTCAATTTTTTTGGACATATGTCCATTCATATATCCAAAAAAATTGAACCAATTTAGACATGCCATCCTAGATTTGAACTGCTGAGTCAAAAAATATTCAGCTTACGGAATTTTGGAATATTGATAAATCCTGTATTGCAACTTAAAAAATTTGTCGGTATGTCCCATCGTTGGAATTTGATGCACTTTGTAGTTTACGTAAAGGCAAAAAGGTATTTAAAACATGCTGGTATTCAAAACTATTGGAATGCGGTATGTAATTTAAATTCGAACTTTAAATTCAAATACAAATTTATCATAATATATATATATATATTCTTTAATTTATTTGGTAGGATAGGTTTCTGAGCAATACTATTACATTTCATAATTATTCGAGAATATCGTGAAAAATTGCAATTCAGTGATGGTTTATTTAAATTTAAATTATATCTGTCGCATGAGCTGCAATTCTTTCTTTAGGGTCTAAACAATTTCCCTAATTGGATAATATTCTTTCGAAAGTTGTAACTGTGCGAGAATTTTTACAATTTCACAAGCACAATTAATAACACAAATAGGTAATATAAAATATAGTTGTATGAGTAACTATGAAAAAAATTCCTGCAAATGTAAAAAGATAGAGTGTAATCCCAATAGTCATGCTTGTAGTAATTAGTATAGCTATTGTAGAAAATATGACTAGAATTTATGCATAAACAGTGTATTGCTCTATAATTAAATTCAAATGCTTTTGAATTTTAAAATTGAATTGGATTCAGAATTAATTTAATTCGAAATTATTTGACAACGCTAACGCTTCGATTACTACATAAACTGGAGAAATTGAATAATCTGATAATAAAAAGAAAAATTTTTAGAATCATAAAATCAAATCTAACATTGAATTATAAAACATCCTGAATACTGTAATATCATATGTATATCAGCAAACTTGGACCGTATTAGTACATAGACAGTTAATTTACAGACAAGAGACGATTAATTCACATGCAAGTTCATTTCGTAAACAATATATTTCATCAACAGCTCATTTCACAGGCAATTTTTTTTTATATAAATTGTATAAATTGAATTAACTTTAATTCTAAATCTAAATGACAATGACTAGAAATACCTTGAGCTGTCAGTGAAAATAAACTGTCTATTAAATGAACTTGCCAGTTAAAAATAAACTGTCTATGAAATGAACTTTGTAAATTAATTATCTGTGAACTAAATTATCTGTGAAGCGGTCTTCGGACAATGACATCATATGACTTTGTCTTATATGACTAATCATATGAATTTGATATATGACATAGTAAATATATCAGACATATATCGATATGATTATTATGACATTATCATATATGTTATGACATTTCATTATCCAACTGCTCATTCAACACTACCACATGATTTCACGAGCATGCGTGTTAGGGTGCCCCAGAATTATTATCCGGTAATTGCAAAATTATGCGTGCGGCAAATTTTTATGCGGTTCCCAGAATTAGGGTTAAAAATTACGCAACCTGTTTAAAGTAAACGTGCATATACAAGATCCCCTGAAATAGTATACTCACCATGAATTTTTGACACACGAAATATTTATCAAATAGCTAGACTATAAGTACAAAGTGTATATTCGCTTTAAATTTTTTTCTTTTCCCGATATAACCTTTGAGCGTGTACTAGACCCGGGGTCTTAAAAATTAGTGGAATGAACAGATCCAGGTCTTGTAAATGCACATTTACGATACACACAAAATTGTGATGTAACTTTGTACATGGCTATTTATAACCGGATAAAATTCACCACCCAAATTTATTTCAGATCGTGCGATATGATTCTTAATAAGCATCGTTTCATTACATCATCTAAGTTAGAATGATATAATGAAATGATATTCATTATAAATCATATCGCATGATCTGGGTAGCATATTTCATGTGCTATAAGGTAAACTATGCGAGTATTATGCCAGTTGGACACCCTAATGCGTGTCCGCGAAGTCATGTGATAGTGTTGAATGGCATCGAATTATGCCATTCAACATGGCAAATTTTCTTTATTACTGCCAATTTTTATAATTTTATTAATTACTTTTGGATTTCTAAACTACTTTTAATAGTTTAACTTTAGCTTAGAAAATTATTTTTAACGATTTAAACTATTAATTTTTAATTTAATATCTCAAAAACCTATGATATTAGATGATTAAACATGAATTTTTTTAAAATTTACGATTTTATTAATTACTTTATCTGATTGGGCTGGAGCGGAGGGGAGCAGAGTGGAAGACCCGCCCCCGTAATTAGATAAACCTTGATTTCCGTAAAAATTTAATCAGAATTTCGATCATCAAAAAAAAATTGTGATAAAAATAAATTAGACTATTAAGTTACGTAATTGTTAACGTAATAGATATGTGTAATAAATATGATAAATAAGAGTGTAATAAATATGATAAATAAGAATGTAATAAATATGATAAATAGAGTGTAATTGAATATGATAATGAATATATGATAAATAAATATGGTAAAAAATGACGATTAACGAATATGATAAACGTAATATAGTGTCGATACGAAAAACATACGCTTGAACGAGAGGTTGCAAGAAGCTAGAAGAAAGAGATTGGTGACACCAAAATATGAGTCAATAAAAAAAGTCAAGATTGGCGCAAACTTCAAAATAATATTATCGAAAAAGAAAACAAATTATTTAACTAATTTTTTTTTTTTTTTTGTTTTAGGAGATCAAATTATCTTGCCGGATGCCAGCTTTCTAATTACGATCAGGGTCTTTTAAAGAATTTAGCAATGCAGTTTCTGCACTTAAATTCAATTTCTGTCCTATTTGTAAAAGAAACTTTTCCCTACGATCGTATTAGTGCATAATAAGAATTATGTATTACATGAAAATTAAATACCAAAAGGTTTTCAGAAGTATAATTTAATAAAATTTAAAAAAATGATAGGAGAAATTCCCGGGGAACTTCCCCAACTCAGCCAAATTGAAGAAATGCTTATTGCACAAGTTCTTCCTGTATTTACTGTTTACAGGCTTCAAGGCGGGCAACTTGGGTATCGAGGAAATGTAATTAACTTTTCACAGGATAACCCTTCCACGATTGATACTTTAAGTTATTCGAAAGCTTGACTTCATTCAAGATTTTAAAATTAAACGGTCAAATATTTTAATCTTGTTAAGATATCTCAAAAATAGTGCTCCTTTTTTTATTCCAATATTGAAATCGACCAATATATCGCAAACCTTTCCGGAGGACAACTCCATTTTTGACCGATTATGCGCTATTACAATAGAGATTGACCGATGAGCGAAGATTATAATTTACGAATTTTAAAATTAATGTTTGTTCACATGCATATTATAGTAAAATAAGCTTTATAATATGCTGCTTAAAATTAATACATATCTTTATTATTCATATATATATTGTTATAAATTTATTCAAAGTTTAAGTGTGTAATAAATTAGGCTCTAGTCCTACGAAACGGCACGTCGTTCTATATATTAGTTTAAAATACAATTTTTTTTTATTGTATAATAAAAATAAAATACTATAGTACTATTAATATGGCTTAGTGTTGGGAAAGGGACGAATTTTGACAAAAAAATAATGCACACAAAAATTAATTATCATGTGAATTATTGATCAGAATTACCATTCATCGAGATGATACCAAAAATAATAATTTTAATCAAATAGTTCACGTGAAAATAATTTTTTGTGAACATGCCATATTTTATTATTATTATCTTTTAATAAAATAAATAATTGCTTCAAAAAATTTTATTATTACTTAATCTTTTCATTTAAAATCTAATCACATACCAGACTATTAATCATAAATTGGTCTAATAAAATTAGTAACTCATATTTGTATATTATTGAGCATCTGCGCGCGTTATTTTGACGAAATAAAGAACAAATTTTCTGATCTTGATTATTACGTAAATTAGTTATATCATTAAACGATATTATGCATCATTGTGGCTGCGCCACAATGACGAGACTTTATAATTTTCACAGGAATTTTTCACGGCAAAATAAACTTTTTTTTTCTAATACAATATCATAAAAAAGTCATGGGTAACAATTAGGAGCCGTGTAATTTGAGACGCCCATCAGAAATAAATTAAATATATCATTTTTAAAAGGATCCATTATTTCGTGATTTTACAGTAATCTTTTTTATACTCAAGTTTTTTTTTTTTATATACTGTATATCAAGGTAGTATTGACAAAGGAATGCATTAAATCAAAATCAATTAGATCATTGAAAACCTAAAGTTATAACTTTTAAACTAACTATTTAAATAACGGTGGTCGTGTTCTCATGAAATTTCATATCGATATTGATATTATACATTAACTATGCAATAATGAAATCACCAAGAACGTTAATTAAATCATATTTTTTTTCTTGTATAAAAAAAAAAAAATCTTGTAATTACTTAATTTTTACGTAAAATGAGGTAGTGTCGGAATTCTTTACATTATCGTAATAAAGAATATATAAATAGAGTAAAAAATTTTGCTCTTAATCAACTTTTATTCTTCTTTCAAAAAAAAAAAAAAGAAAAATATTAACAAAGAATTAATTTCAATTCGTATTACATATCTTACAAAAAAATTTATAATATACGTAAATTTAAAATTTATTTCTAAACATGTCAGAACCATCAAAAACTGAGAGTACCCTTAAGTACTACGAAGGCGCAACTAAAGAAACTGTTGGTAAAACAGTAGGTAGTGATAAGATGGAAGCTGAAGGAAGAGAAAGGAAACTTGAAGGTTACTGTTAACATAATTATATATTGTATATATATATATATATATATATATATATATTGCAGGATATAAAAGTTTATTGTACTAACGACAGTCCTTAAACTTTAACTATTAGGACAAAGTGAATATGAAGCCGCAAAAGCGACGGGCAAAACTGAAGGTATTGTTGTTTCTAGTATAATTCTTATGCGATCTTCGATTTTTTTTTACATATATATTTATTGTACGTAATAAAATAGGTGCCAAAGACCAGAAATCTGGAGAAGCTAAAAAGGCCACCGGTAATACTATTGGAGATACTCAAATGAAGGCTGAAGGAAAGGCAACTGAAATGAAAGGTCAGGCAGAACGCAAAGTTAATGAATAAAAAATTCATATAGTTTGCTGCAATGGTGGTATATCATTCAGAAGTATAATGTTTAGGAAATTTACTAAATATTAGAAAAAGAAAAAGATGTTGTAAATTGTTGAGGGATTTTATTTGTCTTACTATATGCGATTATTTTGAATAAATAAATACATATGTTAAATCATTTTTCTTTTTCTTAAAAAAAATTATCCATGTATAATCTGTTATATCAATCAATTGCTTAAAATAAAATTATGATACCATGAATTAAATGGAATTAAATAATTATATAAATATATCAATTTATTATGTCTTAATTAATAGAACTTTCTAAATATTATTATTTTTAATTAGAAATCATACATAAATAGTGTTTAAGATATTTAGTTACTTTTTTTGAACTATATAAAGTTTATAAAAATTGTGATCGGTCGAGACTATTAACCTCCTTTTTTTTATTTGTTAAATCCATTTGCACTATCGATATATCCATTTCCGTTCACACCATTTCTCATCACACCATTTCTCATCACACCATTTCTCATCTCACCATTAATTTCATCTCCAAATTCTTCGAACCATTCTAAAATACCTTCACCCATCTTTTCAATTTCGTTTACCATATCATCTAAATGTTTTTCACAAATTGAAGGTGCATTTAAGGGAATTCTGAAAAAACATGGAAATTCTTTTTCACCAATTATCGCAGGTGAATAATCCAACAAAAACTTTCCACGATACATTATCCTCCTATGTATTTCTTTGGTGATCATCGAAATCATTTTTCTAAATCTTTTATTTTCCAAGTTAAAATCAATTCCAATAGGCAAATACCAAAAGCAAACTTGTAAACTTGGTGGTTCATCTAATACTAATTTAAATCGTTGATTATTCCTTACTACTAAAGTTAAATATTTAGCCATTTTAAATGCATGATCAATTCGCATTTTATATCCTTGTATACCATATATTTTCCACCCTATAAATAATTTTACTGCATCAGGACGACGACCACACCCAACTGTACCATCACCTAAATCATCATCTTGACGAAATAAATACTCTGCTTTCAACGCATTTGATTGTGAAAATATTTTTTTATCTCTTGCAAGTAAAAATGAACATTGTAATGGTGTACCTAACATTTTATGAGGGTTTAATACAAATGTATCGGCCTGTTATGGTAATAAAAGAATTACTTTTAAAAATGTATAAACAAGAAAAAAAAAATATTTTGTCAAAAATGAGTGAGAAAAACATACTAGATTAGCACCATCAATCATATGCCTATATTTATCAGAAAACACTAGACTTCCACCCCAAGATCCATCAATGTGAAACCAGAGATTATATCGTTTAGCTATTTTTCCTATCTCAAATAATGGATCGAATGACCCCTAAATTAAAATTTTCATAATAAGGTATACATAATTAATTAGTTAGTTCAATATATGAAAACCAATTACCGTATTTTCGCCAAACTGCGCGATATTTTGAGTATATACGCGTTATTTAGAGTACGTGCATGAGTATTGTTTTTTTTTTTTTTTTTTTGAGGCAAAGAAATTTTTTTTTCAAAACTTGTCTGCTATCAAATTAATTGTTAAAACCCTACTACTGTACTACTATTATTAGGGGACGCGATTTTTATAAATGACGCCCATGCCCGTTATTTCACGAAAATACGGTAGCATGAATTAAATAAATGAATACACACCAAAACAGTGGTACCAGCCGTAGCATTAATGTAAAATGGCATTTCTCCACGTTGGAAAGAATTTTTGATCAATCTTTCTGTGAATAAACCAAAAAAAAAAAAAAAAAAATCCATATTAATCTATAAACAGTCTATTAAAAATTTGAGAAAATTATTACCTAGTTCATCAGTTCTCATCCTTCCTTGATCATCACATGGTACTTTAATAACATTATCAATACCCAAACCTAAAGTCATAGCTGTTTTATCAATAGAATAATGCCCAGAGATCGAAGTGAAAACCATCAATTTTTTTCCAAATGCATGATAACCTTTAGTTTTAATCTCGGGAAACATACAAGTCCGTGCTGTTATCATTGCAAGTTGATTAGAAAATGAACCACCCGGACATGTTATTCCTCCAGATTCCTAAATTTATCGAAAAATTTTAGAAAAATATTTAAACAGTATATCAGATATATAGTATATATATAGTATATGTATAGTGTATGTATAATAAAATTACCTCTCCCATTCCTAATAATTTTGCCAAACTTTGCGAAACAGTATTTTCGATTATTGTAAGTGCGGGTGAAACGTGATAAACATGAGAATTCGCATTCAATAATGATATCAACATTTCAGATATAATACCAACAGGATTTGTGCCAGCATATAATTTTCCCATAAACCCCGGATGCCATGTATTGACACTATATATTAATATGTTTTGTATTAATGGAATTAATCCTATTTTTTTATAAAAACATTAAAAATAATTTTTTAGAAATAAAATAAATTGATTTAAATGTAAAGATAAGAAATTGGGTGAACGAGTCGAGTACCTACAACTCCAACTCCATCATAATTCAATTCCAAATCCATCAACTTTTTTAATTCTTCAGGAGATTTGTAATTTAAAACTAATGCATCCGGTTTTCGACTGTTGTTTACATCTATCAATTTAAAAAAAAATATTTTTTTTTTATTAAAGAATAATTATATTAATACCGGTATATACTTTGAATTTATAAAATTTATATTTCTTACGTTCAACCATTATTTCTTTCATTTGAGATACGAATTTTTCAAGTTCTAAAGCGTCGTCACATAATCTTTCTTGTTCCATTTTTTTTAAAAATTTTTATCTTTATTAATATTATTAATTAATATTTCTCGATAATTTTCTTTTTATCGAGTTTTTTTTTTTTTTTTTTTTTTTTTTTTTTTTTTTTTTTTTTTTTTTTTTTTTTTTTTTTTTTTTTTTTTTTTTTTTTTTTTATAATAAATCTAGTTAGATAATTAAATGCATGCACTTATATAAAAAATAATAAAAGAATGATAAAAACGTCCAGCATTCAAAATATTTACATTCAACAACACTTGTCAATCAATTAGATCTTATTTTTTTATCGTTATTACCGATCATCGTGTAATCTAGATCTGATAACTTTTAAATGTAAAAAAAAAAATATTTATGTGAGGATTGATATAATTAAGGAATCATTTCTAAATTGGCATAGTCATATAATATCCAACAAAAAAGTGGATCTGTGTTACACAAAAATTAAACAATATAATTGGATAAAATTATGATTTAAATTAAATTTTTTTTTTTTACATTAATGGCAATTTCTATTTGCACAAGGGGTGTATATAGACATCTTAAAATTTTGATTATCAAACCATCTTTTGGCTTCTAACAAAAAAAATCCTTGAGAAATTTTGGTATAAACTATGCCTCGCCTCAATCCCAAACCCACCCTTACTCTAAATAAATAAGCAAGGGTTTAATTTTTCATTTATAAAAATTGTTTGATTGACATGTTACACATATTCGTAATTCAATAAATTTATACCCGTGTATGTACATTACGGGTAAACTAATAAATTTCCTTTTATTATTAATAACGGACAAATTTTTAGTTACAGCCTTTAAAAAACTAATTTAGCTGTATTGTAACTATATTATTAATAATAAAAAAACACTCAATTGTTATGTGATTACTAATGAGTTCTTTCATATCGTGATATCGGCAAATTTAATTTCAGTCTCGGATTTTACCAAATATGGAAATCGATTTACAACATATTGTAGTAAAGAATACTCTCTAGCAACTAGAATCGATTATATATTAATACAGCCAGTAGCGGATCCCTTGTGATCTTTATAAGGTGTTTGTTTACAAATCAGGAACGTTTAAAGCCGTGTGCAGCTATATGATTTGGATTTTGTGAGAGCAAGTTTTATAGTAAAATTGCCTCCCCGACATTTTTTGTTAATGTCCCGAGGTAGTTTAAGACATTCGTTTCTGTTTTTGTTTCGTCGGGCTGATCTGTGTCGATCAAAATAAACAATTTTATTGGGTTTCAGTCACGTGATTATCCCCGGTTTTTTGGGCAACCCACTAGTTATAGAATAATAATTGGACAATCCAAATGAATTGTTGTATTGGTTTCTGATTATAAATCAACTTTTGAAATTCCTGTACGCATCACAATAGTTTATAATTATAATATGATTAGGATTATTAACTAAATTTATATTCCATGGCCGCCGTCGATTATGACGCAATACCGTGAAAAGTATCTGAATTACAATAAATCTAAAAACTTACAATCATTCCTTATAGAAATAAATAAATAAATTATTTCCATCGACAAAATGCGTACATTAAAGTCAATAATTTAACATTATAAAGATTACAGTTTTAGATTTCTTGCCCGAATGCAAGAAATTTAAAAATCACTATTATAAAGTTAATGTAACATAATAATCAAATATTTTTAAATTATATGTATCGACTTTAATATTCATGCAAATACAATTTAGGAAATATACCTGTATATGTAATAATAATATTCAGGGATTAGCGGACTTTCGTTTCCACTAATTCACATACAGATTACAGATCAGGATATTTATTATTCATTAATCCCTCCCATGATATTGGCATAGTGATCGGGAGATCATTGAAAATAATATCCAAAAAAGAATACGTGAATGGCATCGTACTACTTTATACCGGTAAATTTATGGTTTGTTCGGTCCTTGAAAAGGTCGGTCTTTGAACCAGGACAAAGCTTTTCTGGGACCATTCTGGATCGGTTCAAGCTGATCATTTAATAATTTCAGCAGATGACACATGGAAGATAGTCAACTCTCTTTATAACGAACGAATCTAAAAAATTTTTAAATTTTATAGAGAGTGACGCTAAGGGAAAGTAGAACATTGGTTTATCATTGATTATTTATTTAAATAATGAATTATAAACCAATGTCCTATTTTCCTTTGGCGTCACTCATATTAAAAAAAAAAAATTATGATATCTTTAATCCAATTCCGGTGTTGCTCACTTCACACCGAAAGTTTATTTAGCCGACATCACATAGGTTTAGGGTATCATTTTATCATTTTATCAGTTGCAGGTATATATATTTTTAATAAATCTTCACCTGATGTGATGTCGGCTAAATGAATTGACGGTGAAACGATTTTTTTTTTACATAAGTTCGTTGTTACGAGATTGCCTGTGCGAAATGTTCCGGGCATTTTTGTAGACATGCATGTAAAGTTCCAGACATTTCGAGCCAAGCATTTTGTGCCTTGCTTAGAAATTAGATCAAGCCTATTATGCTTATATGCTAACTCGTAAATGTTTTACCAACTATTGTTTTTTTTGCATGTAATTCTGCATTCTGAGAACCTTTATTTTTCGATAATTTTCTATTTATTCGTTATAAAAAAATCTATTTTACAAAATTATTTATAAAATAATTTTCCTATTGATGTATTGCATAATTTAAAATAAAAATTCTGTTTTTGTAAATTTTCCATCGCATCTTTAATTATCTTTAATTAAAATTGTATTCGGTTCAATATGATTTTAATTTATTTGGAAATCGGGGTTACTATATGATATAACTTTAATTTAATTTACGTGTCGTGACTTCTTAATTTTTTTCATAATTACCGTAAACTGCCGTATAAAAGATCCCCGCATAGTAAACCCCGGTGTGAATCATAAGAAAGCTACCGTATAAAAGATTCCCGCATAGTAAACTCGGGAGTGAATCATCAGATCTACTTATTGCGCTTTGCAAAAAGATGAACACTGCTGAGCATTTTTTCGTGAGAGAATCGGAGATTTTATAGATTTTTTGAGATTTTAAGAATTAAACCGATTTCAAAGAAATATAAAGTAACCAATCAAAAATATAAAGTAACAGACAGTCTGGAATCTCTGTGATTCTCAACCATCATCATCACTAAAATCACATGTTCACATCTTTTTGCAAAGCGATATAATTGAAATGCTGTTCTTTTCAAAAAACCTAGATTGTGTATTATAGTATGTATCAGGTATATGCATTTCAATTTTTGATTTTTATGATATAAAACTCTTAGCTATTTATTCTGCATGGGATCTATTAGAAGTTTTAAAATTGGTAGATCCGGGTCTTACATACGACAGTTTACGGTACGTAAGAATTGCTCAAGATTAATTCCAGAATAATAAATTATTAGTTTATATTCTTAGCACTTGTCAAAAAATAGTTTTTTATTAAGTGATTATCAAGAATTTAATTAGGATTAAAGGGTTATTTTGGAAGCTAATATTTTTTAAACGAATTCATCATAAAGAAGTCGATTTCGTTTTGAAACATAGTTACGGCTAGATGTTGTAGTTATAATTGTTGGCAAAATTAAAATTCTTAAAATCCCTCCCAAATCCCAAACATAAAATTGTCCCAAATCCAAAACCCAATCCCAAATCCCAAATTCCAAATCCCAAATCCGAAATCCCTGGCAACAAGAGTAAATCCGGATAAATCGGATATAATATATATTGGTGTAAATTAATAATTTCCTTTATATATTTTACTATATAAATCATATAAATTTTATATAATAAATATTTTAATAAAATTTTTTATTTTCTATATAAAATAATTAAATAAAAGCTATAATAAACTTTCCCATAATCTAAAAATTATATTTTTTTTAAAAAATTATTTTTTATATGTAAAAAAAGTTTTTATTAATTTTATTTGGTGTACAAATCTTTTTGCACCAGACCATATTAGTAATAAGCAATTAGTACAATAAGGTTTAGTAATTTATAAATCTATCTGAAACTGTTTATAATCTATTTAAACTAGAAAGAATATGGGATGCCTCAACTACCAGGCTTTTGTATTACTAAATTCCATTCAAACTAAGTTAAGCTATAAATAGTACAGATTGACTATTCAAGTATTGGTTCTGTAATATAGCTTGTATAGAACCCTGAACATCTAGTACAGCAGTTATACTTTATGCATTTTAGCAAAAACCTCTAAAATTTGAAAAGCAAAAAAACAGTTTTTTTTGCAATATCTTACCATCAAGTAGTCTGACTTAAATAAACTTTTTTAAAAAATAAAGCTCTCAGTTAGGCAGATCTAATAAAAAAAAGTTTATTCAATTCTGATTACAAGATCAAAAGATATTTAAGTAAATATAGTTTTGTTATTTTTAGCAAATTAGGTTGAAATTGACCAAAATCCAGTTATGACCTATATGAGAGATGTCTGGGGTCCTGCTTGTATAGAATGTATAATATGAAATACTACAAAAGTGCTCTAAAATTAGTTAATAAAAGAACATATACAAACTTTATCTAAAATTTAAAAAAAGTATTAATATCTTATAAAAATATTTTTTACAACCCTTTAATTCAAATTAGTTACTTATTAAAATACATATCTGCTAATCCGTGTAATACCCTAAAATTGATTTAATAGTAGATCATACAGTGCCCGCCGTAAGTATCCGACCCGGTGTAACTTCACGTGCATTGTACATACAACCTTAAAATTTTCTCACGACAAATAATGATGCAAACGCTGATCATTCTTACCATTTGCAGGCAATTTATCCATTTACCAGAGCAATGTTCTCCGCCCAAATTCTGAACCTTTAAAATGCCTCTTCCGCTGCATAAGCGATATGAAATCATTTTTTTGCACTATCATTCCAAAGGTCCGAAGCTTGGGCTTGGTGCTACAGCAAAGATTGTAGGCTGTAGTAAGTCTACTGCGCTTTATTGGGTAAAAAAATGGGGGGAAACAAAAAATTTAAATGATGAACAAAAACCTGGTCGAAATCGGATCACCACTCCGCGGCAAGATGCAAAGATCCTTAAGCTTGCAAGTGACAAAGAAAATGTAACTGCTGTTGAAATACAACAGGAAATGGAAAAACGGAATGTTAGCATTAGTGTACGCACTATTCAAAAGCGTCTACGTGAAGGTGGGGCAAAATATATGGCGAAACTTTCCAAACCACTTCTCACAGAGAAGCACAAAGAGAAACGGCTAAAATGGGCAAAAGATCATCAGGATTTCGACTGGGACCAGGTAATATTTACAGATGAAAGTACATTCCGTTTGAATCAACCGCATCCAAGAACCTGGCAGTGGTCTGGGCGGCGTAAATTATGGCGGTCCGTGAAGCATCCGTTGAAGCTCAACGTGTGGGGTTGTTTTTCGTCTTCGGGCTTTGGCAAGCTGATTTACTTTCAGCACAACTTGAATGCCAAATATATGGTTAAGATATATGAACAAGGTCTCCTCCCGTCTGCTGAGCTTCTTTTTGGGGCCAATTCGGATAAATGGATTTTGCAAGAAGACAACGACTCGAAGCATTGTGCAACTTTGTCAAAGGATTGGAAGGAAGAAAACAACGTCAAGGTTCTTCCATGGCCATCTGTTTCCCCCGACCAAAATCCTATTGAAAATGTTTGGAGATTGTTAAAAATTAAAATAGCAAGAAAAAAAATTAGAACTCTTGCAGGATTAAAATCGTGTTTGGTAAAAGAGTGGAATGCATTAACCTGTGAACTTGCTACTAAATTAGTCCGTAGTATGGAAAGGCAGGTTGAGGCTTTAATTGAAGCCAATGGGGATTACACAATGTATTAGTAGTCTAAACGAATCATGTATTTTTTAATAAAAAAAAAAAATAAAGTTTTATCTTGCCTCTCTTTGTGTTATAGGGGGTCGGATACTTACGGCGGGCACTGTATTTAATTTAAGACAAAACGTAATACAAAGACCGATAGATGAATGCAAAAACTGTAAAAATTAATAAGCATATAGTTTACACTTAAAAGAACCTATATACAAAATAATCAGTGGATTAACGAAATAATCAGTTCACTTACTTAGTGGTCTTTAAACTGTGTTTACCGTATTCTGAAAGGTAGAAATTCAATTAACGACCCGAATAGCTAGTACTGGCTACTGTTATTCATGTTTATAATATAACACTTACCATCGCAATATATCTCCCATTTAGATTTATTTGCATTATTCTAGCCAGCAATTTAGCTGCTGTATCCTATTCAAGTTCGTAACATTTACAGTAACCACTACTGGTATAGAGATCGTGCACAAGTACTACTATTAATTGAAGTAAGTAATTTTGCTAAAGTTTCATGTTGCGAAATGTGTATTAAATTTTAGTCAATCAACGCAAGTCTGTGATAAAAAAAAGATGGTCTCTGACAATTTTTTTTTTTTTTATCTCTACTATTTTTTTTATTTTTTTACAAAGGAGAAGTAACTTCGGTTCAGCGCATCCTGGGTTTTTGTGCCTTGTATCTCAGAAGATGTACCATGCTATGATGCCAGTTGTTTTTCAGTTATTTTTTTAACCGGTATTGGATATTCCAACATTGTTTTTTAATACGTGGTACCCTAACTTTATTATACATCACTTTGGTTATATCGACTCCGTATCCTGCTATACGACACATCTGGTTATAACGACACGTTTGACTTTAACGACACATATATACATCTATCTGACTATAACGATACGTCTAACTATAACGACACATCTGGTTATAAAACTCGCAAAAAAAAAATTTAAAATGAAACAAAATTAAATAAAATATAAAACATCAAAGTTAAAAATGACTACCCGAAATTCTGGTAGTAAATCAATATTTTTTTTTATTAATTCGTATTAATAAATTCTAACTGTAGATTATAATAAAAATTTATAATCTTTGATACAATTGATTTTAATTCTAATATAAACCCAAATACGTATCATAAGATTTCTATAATATATTATTATTTATTACCGGAGACCTCTCTATATTTATATACAGGTATATACGTATTCTTACGATCTTATATCTTAAAAGGTATATAAAAAAAGTAAAATAAAAAGTTAGTTACAGTATCAGTTATAATTCGCTTATTAAAGTTTCTATACAATACATATAATAACAACTAAATAAACTCGTACGCTCAACACATTTACCTTTACTGAATCGTTGCTTTTCAGTTTTGTCATTTTTTTTCGTTAACCGTGTAGAATTTAGCCAGCCTTGTGATTTTATACTTTTAATAATATATATTTTTTCAGCGTAACTTTATAGTGAGTAGCAAAACAACGGCGTGAGATTAACTGGGATTATTTGAATATGTTATATATGAAAACTTCAAGTTTGCTTATTGGAGCTGAACGTTCTAAAAAAGTATGTATAAAAAAATTATTTCTTAAATCTAATGATTCTGATTGGTTTATTATAATTTGAGGGATCTACAAAAAAAGGCCCAATTCCACAAATTAGCCGATATGATCTGAGAAGGTAGTTTTTGTCATACTAAACAACTCTATTTAAAAGCACAAAATAGATTATCTTAGTAAAAAAAAAAAAGCTTCATATAAAAAACTGTAATTGTTAAGATTAGAACTCATTTTTTACAAAAAATAATCTATTAAATAAACTTGCTTAGAACAAAATTTTATATAAAATCTTTTTTTTAAAATTGTTAAAAAATTTTTTTGCCAAAAATATATTTATCATATTTTCGCGAAATAACGAGCATGGGCGTTATTTCGAATAATGGCCCGAATTAAGCTTAATTTAGGCCAAAATTCATAATTTCATCCCTGTGCGTTATTTCGCAAAAATACAGTAATATATAGGTTAAGAAACAGCAAAGCTTCAAAGTTTATAGTAATTTTATATGTTTATATACATTATCTAAAAAAATTTACAATTAAAATAATATGACAAATCGGATGGCTGATATATATAAAATTATATTTTACAATTTAGCAATAAATTGTTGAGTATCCTTGTTGTTCCAATATATAGAGCACTAGATAAAATAGTACCATTTTCATCGACTTCATCAAGTTCTTGCAAACTTTCAGGATCTGCAAGTGATAAATAATCTAACTTTATAGAAAAATCCAAATTCTGATTTTTAATAAACTTGGATTTATTTTCAATAAGATCAAGTACAGGTGCAAGAAGATTTTTTTGATCACAAATATTTTGCTCAAATGCATGCTTTACCACGTTCAGGCTTTGATATAATATTGTGACAACTTTTTGCATTTCAGTTGTGAGATACTTATTTCTAGAACTCGTAGCTAACCTATCTTCCTCTCATAATATTGGTTCTATATGCAATTCCAATAGAAAGTGCAAATCTTGAATTAAATTCTTAATAACTGTACACTGTTGGATATCTTTTTGGCTGAAGAAAACATGATCAGGTTGAACAATTTGAATAATTTTGTAACTACAGTAGCAATACCATGAAAAAATGTAGGTCAACTTTGACCTTCTATCTATTTTAATAATAAAAATGATTGAAGTATATTGTAATATAGTAGATTGTATTGTATAATATAGGGGTCCGTATTATTTCACTGACAATCACTTCACCGATATAACATTTTACCGACAAATACTCACCAACAAGTTCATTTTACTGACAGTTTGTTTCACCGAAGTTCATTTCACCGACAAGTTTTTTTTTTCAAAAAGCACACTAACTTTAACCCTAATTCTACCTAATTCTACCTGACCCTAACGACAATGACCAGAATTACTTTGTTGGTGAAATGAGACTCGGTGAAATAAGCTGTCGGTAAAATGAACGTGTCGATGAATAATTGTCAGTGAAATGTTATATCGGTGAAGTGATTGTTGATTAATTGATTGCCACCCATAATATAGTAGGTAGTATAATTAGTAGATAGTATTATATATTAGATAGTATTAAGTAGTAATATGAACTATCAGCACACCGATATGTACCATAACGCAGTGTTGTCACTTGGACGTATCCATACTATGTTTTTTGTCCAACGTCCAAGATTGTTCAAAATTGTCCAAGCCTATGTCCCATGTTTAACTAATTAATAAAGTAATTTAAAAAAATATATAATTATATATTTTTTTAGGTGCTGGACTTATTGGTGAAAACATTAAAATAGATTATATTAATAAAATTTTAAGTAATTTTAATTTGAAAAAATGTCCAAAATGTCCAAAAAACGTCCAAGTGACAACACTGCCATAACGGTCACGGGCCCCTTAAGAGATAATTATTACGGGATGAGTTTTACAGTATAGTTATAAGGAGAGTTATATTTATTTATTGTTTATTATTTATTATTTATTTCTTAATTTATTTATTGCATGTATGTTTATTCATTATTGCTGAATCCCTGCACTATATAATAATCGTTACACTATTAGCACCCCGATTGGTCGTGTCATTGATATGCAAGTGCCATCACGAATACAATCGATAGATATCGATGTATACTGATTATCATACATGATATCGACCAACTTTGAGATTTGTTACCATATTATCTAAAAAAAATGATATCAATGATTAAATAGAAGGAAAAAGCTATAAAAATGCTAGGCAAAAGACCTTGTTAAAGATAGATTTCAGCTGTACAATATCCACTTATCTTAATAAAGCTTTAATATTCTCTTAAACCCCAAATCTTTATAAATAATTGAATATTTCGATTACAATATCATTATTATATTGTTATAGAATAGGTTTTAATTTTGGTAGAAATTAGTTTGAAAATTAGAACTTAATAAGGAAATTTTGTAATAACTGTATTTAGTAATAGTGATATGCGAAATTGATGTGCAATGACACTCAATGACGCTTAGCGACGCTTAACGACGCTTAGCGACGCTTAATGACGCTTAGCGACGCTTAACGACGCTTAGTGACGCTTAATGACGCTTAGCGACGCTTAACGACGCTTAGCGACGCTTAGCTCAATAGATATATAAACCCACCTTATTTCCCTTAGTTTTAGACAGATCCAGACATTGTATTTTATTTTTACCTTTTTATTTTTTATCCTCCTCTCTTATTATTAATAAACTCTTGGGATTTCTAAGGAACAGACACCTTGGAATAGCCCTCTTGTTAAATTAATAAACTGTTTATTATCTCTTGTTGTTTTATACCAAACTGCCTCAGAGAAGTGTGTAGTTTCTTATAGACATAAAAGAAACTATACTTCCCTCTTGCACACCGCTTCACACCCAAAGTAAGGGATCTCTGGAGCTGTGTGATTGTTACTTTATCGGAATTAAAGAAGGCTTCCGGTACTGTACCATTTGGTGCCTTTTGGCGAAAAGCCTATTTAAATTATTGAATATTATTAAAGAATTTGGAAATCTTATTATTACTTTTGGCAGAAATTTAATTATTTTTTTGGCTGTTACTAACCCTCTTGCTGTTGATTGCACTCTTATTATTCTTTTACAACTTACTTAGAATTTTCTTTTTGTTGGATACTAACTATTTACTATATTTAGGAGATTAAAGTTTTGTTAACAACTTACTACTAACCTTTTATTTTGGAGGTATTTTATTATTCTTTTATTAGTTTCCTTAAGACTTGGGAACTGCCTTTTCTATATGAATAGAGCGTATGAACTATACTTAGAACAAATTGAAGTACACGAAACAAGTCATCCTTCCTCACTTGCGGTAGACGTTTTGCAAGCCTACCATCCTGATTTATCCTGTATTATCTGTTACCCTGTTGCCAATTTATACCGTCCCTTTCGCCGATTCTGGGGAACGTATCGAGACAATTATTTTGCTACCCAATACTCACAAAAGACAAACGACTCTTACTGTATTTTAATTGCTGCTACTGATTATAATACTGCTAGAGCTGCTGCTTGAGATATTGTTTTTAGTTGCCGCTATAACAACGACCTATTAGACCCAAAAGAAGTTATTGCTGGTCTACCCCTTGCACATACCCCCTATACTCTTGCACCTACCTTACCCCTTAATTTTGAAGCTACTCTACTTGATCTTCACATTGAGGACCTCTTACCTTCTACACCTGCTTCAACTCGACCAAGGACTGAAAACCTTCTATTCGATTTTCAAAATCAACTAGGGAGAACTGAATTGAACTTTGACGTTTCTCCACCCAGATCTATATTCACCTTAGGACCTGAACAATTAGCTGATACTGGTGTTGGTTCTTCCACTAATACTTATATACCAATCCCTCCAAGCCTTGCACTTCCTTCTTCACCTATCTCAGAAATTCCATATCATTATACTCAGGAAACTACTCCTCCTCCACGAAATCGCCTCTTCTGCTATTTACAACAAACCTTTTCTCTTGCTCGCACAACTGTTCCTCCATCTCCTCTTGTAACTGAATATTACCCAACTGTTGATTTAGATATAAACGTTACCCCACGCCATACACCTCCATTACTTAATACTCCTCCTCTTAACGACCAAAATTTAATTGACCCTCTCGACCATTATATTCAAAACCAAGACGCTACTATTGTTAGAGCTGACTCTCCTCCACAATCCGAGGAAATAAATTTACAACCTCTTGTTGAAGAATTAAACCCTATCTTACCTCCTAACCAACCAGAAAACCTAATGGGTGATCAAGCTTTACGAGATGCTGCGCAAGCAATAACTGATCTTGCCAATGCCCTTGGACAAGGCTCTGAGAAAACTCTTATTACTGTTGCAGATTTTTACGGTGACGGAACCCAAGACCCTGCTGACTGGCTGAAGGAATTTCGAAGAGCCGCTACTGCCAACCGATGGAGTGCTGAACGGAAACTTCAGCTTGCTCCTGTGTACCTTAAAGGTGTTGCTCTAGACTGGTATACTGCTTTAAACCCGGCACCCAATGTTTTTAATGATAACAACAACCAGAACCGAAGTTTCCAGCATCTTTTTAAGACACGTTTCTATACTACTAAGCAAAAGGCCCTTTGGCAAAAACAACTTTTCGAAATTAAGCAAGGACCCACAGAAACGGTGGATGGATATGTCAACCGATTTCGTACATTGCAAACGAAAGTGGACCCAACCGGTGTTTTTCCCGCTGATTTTGTTAAACAACTTTTTATCCAAGGCTTACGTTCTGAGTATGCAGTTAATGTTCAAGCTGCTATACCTAATACCCTGACCGATGCTATTGAAGTAGCCCTCCGCTGGGAAACTGGAAAATTAATGACTACCCCTACTACCAATACCGACCAAGCTATTCAACAACTTACAGACCAAATTGCTAAGCTTAGTATTAATTTAGCCCAGACACAGACCACACCTACCTCTTCTGTTAATTATGCTGACAACCGTGCCCAAACCCCTCGAATGAAAGAGCCTCCTATCTGCTATTATTGTGGACGCACTGGACATTTTATTCGTGATTGCAATAGTAGAAAACAGGACCAACGACAAGGATCCAATTCTCGTCGTAATAATAATAACAATAACCGGAACAGAAATAACAACCAAAATAGGGACCGAAATGGTCGCTCTTCTGATCGCTATTCCAATAACAGAGACCGTTCTCGCAGTCGCAATAATTCTCGTCCTAGAAGCCAATCTAGAGATAATAATTATAGAAGCCGAAATAATGATAACTATCACTCTTACCAAAACTCCTCTAATCGATCTCCTTCGCCTTATCATCGAAGTGTTAATTATCTTACACAAAATCAGACTCAGACACCCTCTCTTACTGCTAGCAAGTGGAAAACGCTACTCAATAATCCATCTATCCGAGGTGCCTTGGCTACTCACCTGTATGAGGAAGCCAAAAATGCCAACCTTGTTCAAACCCCTGCGTATACTACACCTGTCAAATGTAATGTCTCTCTTCAGAATAAACCTTACCAAGCTATTATTGATAGTGGTGCTTCAATCAGCATGATTGCTCACAAGGCAGTCAAAGAACTTGGATTGACTATTGAAAAGGCCTCTAACAGCCTTATTGTTCCTGCAGTTGGAACTTCCACTCGGCCTTTAGGGATTATAAAAGACCTGCCAATTGAAATTGATCACATTACTATCCCTCTTACTGTAGAAGTAGTAGACACTACTTCTTACTCTCTTCTATTAGGCAATGACTGGAATCAAAAAGTGGAAGCAAATTATAATTGGAAAAATGGTTGTTATACTTTTAAATGGGAAAACAAGAAACATACTATCCCTACTACTTATGAAAGTAACCAACCTCTACCCAGTCAACCCACTGTGACTGCACCAGATGAATTAGACCTTTATGAACCAGAATACTTATATCCTCGAGAAGCTTATACTTTTGATCGAGAAGACTCAGACCAATCTCTCTCACCAGAAGAAAATGAATGGACCACTTATCATTCTCGCCGTAGAAACAGAAAAGCTCCTAAACAGCGTGTCTGTGGAAATTGTGGTTCTCCTGACCACCTCTTTGCAAATTGTCCTACCAACCAATGTAATCGATGCCAGGAATTTGGCCACATCGCTGTTAAATGCCCTAAACAAGCCCCAAGACGTACCACCTGCCCTACTTGTCATGACTCCAACCACCTATATAGGGACTGCCCCAATAATGTCTGCAGAGGATGCAGTACGTTAGGACATATTGAAGCCTACTGTCCTCTTGCCACTTGGAAAAGACAAAATTTGGTTTACCAGTGTGGATGTACTCTTGATCAAGTTGATAGTAATCGCCTACCTAACCATAGCACTCGCCGTACCCACCATTGTTGTCAATGTAGAGTTCCTAACAGACCTGAAGTCCTTAGACTTCTTGAAGAGAAACTTGTTTGCCCTGGATGCTATTCTGACTTTCACTGTGCTCTAGACCGAGAAGACCCTAGGAGTATCCATTTCTTCACCCAAGGTGAAGGACGTGGAATGCTTGTTAATTGCAAAGTATGTAATAAAGCAGATACAAGACCTAGAATGTGTCAATTAGACAGTCTTCGGGAAGAATTATGGTTTTGTGAATTAGAACACCTTTACGCATACAAGGCTAGCCAGGATATCCAGTATAATCCTAATTATAACCTCTGGACTCGAATCAAACGTTATACTGAATCAACAAAGAATGCCGGACACCAATATGAAATGAACCAGACCAGAATTTACCGACTTGCGAAGATTCTCTTGGATGAAAATGACCAGACCATTGCCCAGGCCCTAGAACCTCTAACCTCTGACCGCATAACTCAACCCTGGAGCTATGAGGAAATGCAACTTATATTGCAAGCTGAATCAGACTTACTATCAGAAAATGATATTGACCCGCTACAAGCAATTTTAGATGAATCCTTCGACACTAGCCACCCAGACTATGACCAGAAGTATGCCCTCGCTGTACTTCGAAGAAACTTTACAGTTCCTGTTGACCTCTGTCAGGAATGTTTACATGTTAAACACCAAGAGGAATTGAATGCAAATCAAGGGTATTGTGATGATTGCAAACTTCCAGACCCAGAAATTTACTCTCCACCTGCTGAAGAAACAGTTAAGGAAATCGATGATGGTTCACAGTTTTATCAGCTTCAACAACAAGTACAACAACAGGATCAATTGATAAAACAATTACAAGCAAGAATTGAAACCTTGGAAACTACCAATGCTGCTTTATTATGCTTTTTCCAAGAAGAAGCCCAAAATGCCCACCATCGAGCTAATGCCTTGGATACACTTTGTCAAAATTTTTAGAGAATCCTAGGCAGGATCATAAACTACCTGTCGACCCAGACCAGAACCTTATACCCAAATTTGTAAATATTATTACTCTTGAACATGAAGAATATACCCTATCGACCCAGACTTCTTTAAATATTGGACCACTTAATAAAGAACAAGGCCTAGCTTTTCGGAAATTATTAGAAGAATTTGCAGACCTCTTTGCAAATGATATAACTGAGCTAGGACGAACCAACTTGGTTACTCACCGAATCTATACTGAGGATGTACACCCTATTCGTTCCCGGCCTTATTCTGTACCTCCTAATGAACAAGAATTTATACAAGAAGAAATCCAAAGAATGTTAGAACATAAACTCATTCAACCCTCTGATAGCCCTTGGACCTCACCTGTTGTTCTAGTACGAAAGAAAAATGGCAAATTACGATTCTGTGTAGACTACAGAAAAGTAAATGCTGTTACCAAAAAGGATGCTTACCCTCTGCCTCGTATTGATGAAATGCTTAATGCCCTTACAGGATGCTCTTGGTTCTCTACTCTCGATCTTGCGAGTGGATATTGGCAAGTTGCCATGGACCCCCGTGACAAAGAGAAAACTGCCTTTACTACACGATACGGAATTTATGAATTTAATGTAATGCCTTTTGGTCTTTGCAATGCTCCTGCAACTTTTCAAAGGCTGATGGATCGTGTATATAAAGGAATTGCATGGAAATTTGTAGTTGTGTACTTAGACGATACAATTGTTTATTCGAGAACATTTGATGAACATTTAACCCATTTAAAAAGAGTATTTAATAGAATTAAACAAGCAGGACTCAGACTTAATATAGAAAAGTGTACTTTCTGGATGCACCAACTACCATTTCTTGGACACTTAATCTCTGCTAACGGTATCGCCCCTGACCCTCAAAAAGTAGAAGCTGTCCAACGGATTCAACCTCCTAAAAACCTTACAGCCCTTCGATCTTTCCTTGGACTTGCGGGATACTATCGCCAATTTATTCAAAACTTTTCATCAATCGCTCGCCCTTTGAATTCTCTTCTACAAAAGAATGAACCCTATCACTGGCAAGACAAACAACAAAAAGCTTTTGAAGAATTAAAATCTAGACTCATTACTGCTCCTATATTAGCCTACCCCAATTTTAAAGAGACATTTATACTTGCTACCGATGCTTCTTATAATGGCTTTGGTGCCACACTAAGCCAACTAGATAGGAATGGAAAAGAACACCCGATTGCCTATGCTAGTAAAAGTTTGCGAAAAGAAGAAATGAATTATGCAGCAACTGAACTTGAATGTGCTGCAGTTGTATGGGCCATAGAACATTTTCACAAATATTTAGGCGCTACAAAATTCATCTTAGTTACAGACCACTCAGCATTGAAATGGTTACGTACTGCTGAACCCAAAGGAAGAATTGGAAGATGGATCTTGAAGCTCCAACCATACAATTTTGGAATTATTCATAAACCAGGCCGAATTCATTCGAATGTTGATGCCCTCTCTCGGTTACCGACTCAGACCATTGTACCTAATAAATTATATGAATCTTGACCAATATCATAATCTTTACCACTATTTGGACACAGACCAATTTCCAGATGGATTTACTGACCAAGAACAAAAACGACTAATGACCCAGGCTAAATACTTTGAAGTTAGACATCACCTTCTCTATAAAAAGAATAAAAGGAACCCAGACAGGCCACTTAGAGTTATAAAATGGACAGAAGTTGAACCAGTATTATATATGATGCATAAGCACCCCACTGCTGGACATTTGGGAACTGACGCTATGTATTATAAAATATCTGACCGCTATTATTGGGATCAAATGTATAGAGATATACAAGAATATGTGAAGACTTGTGAGGAATGCCAAAGAAGACAAAAAGGTCATAGGAAAGAACCTTTACACCCTATACAAATAGGAAGAGCTTTCGAACGTGTTGGAATTGACCTTGTAGGCCCTTTGCCTATAACTAAACAAAACAATCGATATATTATTGTCGCTACCGAATACCTGACACGATGGCCAGAAGCTCGTGCTGTTCCAGATGCTAGTGCTAATACACTCGCTCAGTTTATCTTTGAAGAGATAATCTGTAGACATGGAACTCCAAAAATTATCTTATCAGACCAAGGTCGCAATTTTATTAGCGAAACTATTAGAATTCTCTGCGAGAAATTTCTTATCAAGCACAAATTCTCTTCTCCCTACCACCCTCAGACAAATGGGATGGTGGAAAGATTTAATAGAACATTGTGTGAATCACTTGCAAAAGTGAAAGGAGATGATGATTGGGATTTGTATATACCTGCTGTTCTCTTAGCATATAGAACAAAAAGACATGCTACCACAGGATATACCCCCTTTCAACTTATATATGGGAGATATGCTATCTTACCAATCGAAGCACTTTTCCCAGTAGAACCTATAGAAATTGATGATGAAATAGACTTACAAGGAAGTATTCTCCAACGTGCTTATGATTTAATAGAGAAATTACCAAACTACCAGAATCAGGCCAGACAAAATACTGAACGATCACAGCAAAAACAAAAAGTCCGTTTTGATGCCAATATTCGAACAGAGACATTTGAAATTGGTGATAAAGTGTGGATACAAAGAAAGGAACTAGAAGCCTCTCGCTCAGCCAAATTTGAAGATAAAAGATTTGGACCTTTTCTTATCCATGAGAAATTAGACAATGGTGCTTATAAATTACGGACAATAGAAGGAAAAATTTTACAAAAATACTATAATAGTGATCGTCTTGCTAAATATCACGAGCCACAAACTTGGGAACCAGTAGTTGTTATTGATTCCCCTAGAAATTTCTAGAAGAAATTTGATCTACAAGGGGATGAAACACACAATTTAATTCGTAAAACCTCAAAATGTATTTATACAACTACCCCTTTTGGAATTTTCCCAAAAATGACTACCCCTACATTGCAACCTCAAACCTTGTTAGCCCTCCAATACCTTTTTCAGACATGGAAACAAGATAATGCCGCCCAAAATTATGCATTGTGGATTACATCACAATGTGTATGGTTATGTGATAATAATGATACCACTCAGACTATTGACCTTACTAATGTAATTACTTCTTTTCTTGAGCCAGACTCAAATAATTTTCTGAACACTCTAGAAGACACAGAGCAGTTAGAAATTAATTCACCAGGAGTAAATGACACAGAAGAAATAAACCCAAACTTGGAACTGGAAGACATACAGGAAGAAACGTTAACTGTTCCAACTACTAATCCCCAAGAAGACACTCCTGCTCCATTACCTGGGAAATTAACCAAAATTATACAAGATATTATTCAACCTTGTGGACCTCTAACTCAGACATCTATTCCTCTATATACTGGAATAACGTATCAAGAGAAATTGCAGAAAATTCTCAAACGAATTAAAACTCGAACTAGAAACAGACAAGACCAGACTAAGCTGCTCGAAGCTTATTATTATCTTGGTAACCTTATAGACAAGTACCCTGATGCTCATGAAGATATTCAATCAATAATTGAGAAGACTCAAGGAGAAAGAAGAGCCCGAGACACATGGAAGTGTGCCAGACGGATGAAATTGCTTTTCTCTAATCGACCTCTAGAAAATATCTCTCGAACAACCTATATTACTTATACAATGATTACGAGGTTAACTGATGCCGAACTTTCTCAAGTCCTTCCCCAAATTAGAACTCACGGAGTTCGTTCTTAAAGGGGAGAGTAATGTTATAGAATAGGTTTTAATTTTGGTAGAAATTAGTTTGAAAATTAGAACTTAATAAGGAAATTTTGTAATAACTGTATTTAGTAATAGTGATATGCGAAATTGATGTGCAATGACACTCAATGACGCTTAGCGACGCTTAACGACGCTTAGCGACGCTTAATGACGCTTAGCGACGCTTAACGACGCTTAGTGACGCTTAATGACGCTTAGCGACGCTTAACAATGCTTAGCGACGCTTAATGACGCTTAGCGACGCTTAACGATGCTTAGCGACGCTTAACGACGCTTAGCGACGCTTAGCTCAATAGATATATAAACTCACCTTATTTCCCTTAGTTTTAGACAGATCCAGATATTGTATTTTATCTTTACCTTTATATTATTTATCCCCCTCTCTTATTATTAATAAACTCTTGGGATTTCTAAGGAACAGACACCTTGGAATAGCCCTCTTGTTAAATTAATAAACTGTCTATTATCTCTTGTTGTTTTATACCGAACTGCCTCAGAGAAGTGTGTAGTTTCTTATAGACATAAAAGAAACTATACTTCCTTCTTGCACACCGCTTCACGCCCAAAGTAAGGGATCTCTGGAGCCGTGTGATTGTTACTTTATCGGAATTAAAGAAGGCTTCCGGTACTGTAACAATATACATTATTGCAGTTTTTAGCAAAGCTTGATCAAATCCAAACTTAAAAAAATGATTAACATATAAAGATAAGAGCAAGGTCTCACCATTAAAATTAAAAAAAAAAGATTAATATTCACAAAATAAAAAAATAAATAATAATAACAATAGTTTTGAAATTTGACAAATTTATTTCTATAAGAGTATATATTATTTGTCTAATCATAAAATTATTAATAAAACTTTTTGAGATACTACAGTCAACCCTCCATAAATGCAACCTCCATAAATGCAATACCTCTCTAAATGCACATTTTTTTCTATTCCGTAAAATGTTATTAGTACTAAATGCACGTTTTCTTGAATAACATTTTATATCACACTAACCTCCCTAAATGCACGTGGTCAATCAAATTTTAGTATTTAAGATAGGTTATACAGTTTTGGTAGAAGTTACACAAACTTGATGATCTAATTTTTAAAAGCTGCAATTTAATTGGCTCTCTCCAGATGCAAACCTCCCTAAATGCACGTTGTAGGCTTGTCCCTACAAGTTGCATTTATGGAGGGTTGACTGTAGTTTGATAGATCTTTGGATTTGTTGCCTCCTATTTAACTTAGAATGAACAAACCCAAAAGGTTTGCAAAAACTAATGACTCAAAAATTTTATTAACAATCTTTTAACAAATGATATATATTCTTATAGATAGCAGATTTAAATGCTTTTAGATTTATTTTTTTTATTTTTTATTTTAACTCTTTAAGTTTAGGATTTGTACAAGCTTGACCAAAAACTATATACTGTACTTATATCAATCAGCAGTATTAGTATCTTACTTGATGAGACTTTCCTTTTACTTCTACAAAAGTACCAAATTGCTTTTCAAGATCTAAAGTAATTCTAGCCGAATAGATATCTTCTTCTTTTGAAAAAAAAATAGCATCAACACAATTTATAGTGGATATTTTGGCAAGCTCATTAGATAAAGAACGAGGATACTTGTCAAGATCTTCATTAGAAGCAAATTGTACAGGATTTACAAAAATAGAGACTGCGACAGCCTTACAAAGTTTGTTTGCTTGCTTTACTTAAAGAACAAATATATATATATATATTTAACTGTTATAAGTGCACATTATTTATTAACATAACCAGTTAAATCACAGAACAGTACAGGTTTCAAGAGCCTGCACTAGCTTCTGGAAGAATTAGAGCAACTTAATACAAACTTTTGGAAATTGGGTTTTCATAATATTAACGAGATTAAAAACAATCCGGAATTTCTTCAGAATCATCCGCAATTTCTTGCAAAATATGTTTATTAAAAGAATTATTGCACTAACATTGGTAAAAATAGAAAAGGAAGTTGCCAAACATAGGCAAACTTCAGAAGCTTTTAGAAATGGGAAAAAGAGAAAATTTGGACTTTATTGGGATAACGAAAACTAATACATGAAGTAAGGAACTACAGTATGCAGATCTTGAATGGGGAGACTACAAGCCATACTGGACTAAAAAACACATATATAAAAAAAAGGATTAGCCGTAGGGTGCTTAATAAAAAAAACATTGGCAAAAGTATCTCACAAGTGTAACATCTCCAAACGTCTATACCCTAAGATGCGCATTCAAATTTAGGGGAATAACATTTATCATATGGATAGTCTATATAGCCCTAATGATAAAGAGGTACAAAAGAAAATTTAGCAACAAACTGCAACGGATGTGTGCAAGAAAGGACCAAATACTAGGTAGTGATACAAATTGAAAATCGAATTAATCGATTAGTTGTAAAGTTGACAACTAATCGATTTGAATTTTACAGACCCAACTTAGTTGATTAATCGATTAGTCGACTAATCGATTAATCGATTGGCCAACTAATTGATTAATCGACTAATTAAACAATTAGTCAATTGGTCGTTTAATCAACTGATCATATAAGAATATCAACCTTGCTATTTTCAGTTGCTACCTTACGTGTATTTTACCAAGTTTCGTTTATTATTTATTCAATTAATCGATTAGTCAACTAATCGATTAATCGATTAGTCGATTAATCACCAACTAATCGATTAGTTGAATAAAATCGATTAATCGATTAGTTGGATAAAATGATCTATCAACTAATCAATTGAAAAATTTTCATCGATTTGTATCACTAATTCTAGGAACATTATTGGGGGCGACCTAAACACACACGATGTATCTGGAGCAAACGAAAAACAAAAAACTGAAGCTATAAACAAACAAAACAGAACCCTCTAATCAAATGGTTTCAAAGAACTAGCTTCACAGATACATACAAGCTGATCAATCCAAATGGAAATAAGCACACATGGTCAAACAAATAGAACATCCAAATCTCGAATAGACTATATTTGGGTTGACTCGGAATTTAAAAGTATAACAGTAAATAGTGACATAGAACAAATAGAATTTGGTACAGACAGTGATCATAATCTTGTTTGGACGGACCTGTATACTAAACTTATACTTGGTAATTGTTCTCTTAAACAACAAAAAAGAATGAACATAGAAAACAGAAAAATCTTTCTTTATGACAATGCTACAAAGGAAGATTGGAACGAATACAGAAACAAGCTAGATAAGCTAATTAAAAATGATACCAACAATAAGAAAAAGAAAGAGAGACCAAACTGTCTAAATACAGAAGAAAGAATTAATGAAAAATGTGATAAAATTGTTCATTGGATCCAGATAGCCGCAAACAAAACCATACTATACAAGCAGATTCAAGATGAAAAACACAAACAGATAATATGGAACCCTCGGTATAAGTGGATCAAGAAGCTTAGGAAACTGGGCTAAAAAGCATAGCAAAACTTGAATAGAGTCATAGATAGTCAGTATAAAGCAAAAATGAATGCAACTATACTAGAGGTCAATATGCAAAATGATACAGAAATACCCCTATTATGTCAAGACCTTTGGGAAACAAACTGGCTAGACCAACTAAAGCTATGGATCCAAACATAGAAAGGAAAATGGTAGCAGAACAAAGAACAGCAAAAGAGGTAGAAATTTGGGGTATATAGAGAAGAGATATGGCCTAATAGAGAAAGAAGAAAAAAGATGTTGAATAGCATCCTTGAAAGACCATAGAACAAGAATACTATCGACTATGTATTGATAGAGATAGAAGGGGGAAGAGAGAAAAGACGTATAATCACAGAACCAGAAAACATCAAGAAGGAAGTTAACTTATACTTTAAAAAACAATATGCGCAAAGAAAAGAAGCAATAATAAGGCAGAAGAATCATGGGCCAAAGATTATACTCCCAAAGACTGGATCAGAAAAGACTGGTACCTCCTAGTTTTACATAAAGTTAATATAGATAATTGAGAAACAGCAATAGCAAAAAACAAGGAATTCCTTAGCACCAGGTGCATCAGGCATTAGTTATACCCTACTTAAAGCCTTAACTAAAAAAGTGAAAGAAGCTATAGTAGAGTTATTTAATATGATAATAGAGACAGGAATACTACCAGACAAATAGAAGCTTGGCATAATCTTCCCCATATCCAAAATACCTGAGTGGGATTTGGTCCTACAAAATATAAGACCTATAATGCTATTAGAAGCCAGCAGAAAATGCCTAATTAGAATCATACAAACACGACTTGGTGAGGTCATCACAAAACACAAGATCCTAAAGGGACTTAACTTTGCTGGACTGAAGGGAGAGTGTACTCAAGAACCTATACACATTCTAAGCTCATTAATAGAAGATGCGCAACAAGAGAACAAGAAGTTATGGATTACCCTGCTAGATATAAAAAAAGCTTTCGATACTATTAACCTTGAGAGACTTGAACTGGCTATGGAAAGAATTAACTTCTCGAGACAGCTCGTTAGAATACTCATAAACCTCTTTAGGAACAGAAAGGTGCAGGTCATAACAAAGTATGGAACAACAGACCCCTTTAGAGCGGCAGAAGGAATTGATCAGGGGGAGGTAATATCTTCCCTCTTATAGAGAATTTATCTTGACCTGCTACTACACAAGCTAAGTTACTCAGACTGAGGAGCAAAAATATCAATCAACTAGCCCGTGGACCTCAACACAAATGAGTACAAAAAAGAAATCTCTAAGGTAACAGCTATCGCATATGCAGATGACACTGCGATACTAACAAACTCATACAAAAACATGCAAAAGGCACTAGACCTAACAGAAAGCTTCTTCGAAGCAAATGGAACTCTTCTCAACCCAAAAAAAACGGAACTGTTGGTTATAAATCAAAGAAAATTAAATAGTCCTAAAGAACTAGTGTGGAAAAAAGACCAATTCAAAATCTCCATCAAAAAAATCGATTTAACCAGATACTTAGGAATATGGATAGCAGGAAGAAATCTGAGTAAAAGCTACAAGAACAAACTTAGAAGAGAAACTACAGAATTAGCGACTATACTGAAAAGGAAGAATATTTCCATTGCACAAGCAAAATATATTAATAATATAGTATGGCTCCCTCACATGGAGTATAAACTAAACAATATCCTTCTAAACAATATCCTTCTCACATAGCAGAAATGCAACTGAATACAAAGTCCTTTGCTAAAAGTAGTTAAGTGGAAGGCAAATACGAAAAAACAGCTCCTAATGCAGCATTCGCCCACCCCGATATGTGCGGAATTAAGCACTTGTGGCAATGACATATTGAATACATGATAAAAGAATGGGTAGTTCATATAAACAACCCAGACACAGTAGGAGATATAATGAGAATCCATATGAGAAAGGCACAACTAAAGCTCATGGAAACAGAACCAATATGGACTCTTAACTTAAAAGATCTCACAAAAGAAAGATGGAACAAAAACCTAAATGTGACAATCATGGTAGAGGCAAAAAAATTAGGGATCGACTTAGAAGGAGACTTGTCTAAAAATACCTAGAAAATTAAAAGTGGTACCAACAAAGAAAGACGTATTAAAGAAATTCTGAAAAATGCAGAATGGGAAAAAAAAAATAAGAGGCCTGGATGAGTTAAAAATTTGGTACATAGATCATTTAACGACAGGTGAAAATCAGGAACTTTTAACGTGGCAACAAATTAGAAGAATAAGAGATATAGCAGCATCCACCAAATTCCTAACTGGTTTAAGGAATTAGAAAAAATTGTACTAGAAAATAGGTGCTCCAGAAAAATAAAGAGAGAGTTTCAGCACAATGCAGACGGTATTAGACCTCAAGTTAGGATAAATTAAAGAGCGATCTCGGATAAAAAATCCAAGAAAGAATGAGTGGTAGGAACAAACCAGGAAAGTAACTAGAATTTTTTCAGTAGAGTACTCCAGAAAAGAAAAAAGGCCCTTAAAGTAGTTGAGTAGAACGTTCTGAAAGAAAACAAAGAAAACTCGAGTTCAGAGAAGCATAATAAGGTTCCAATTCAAGAAAGAGAACTTTCAAACGTGATTCAGGTTAAGAAAACAGATGTGGTGGATGTTTCCTCCTGGGTGAGAAGACAAGAAAAAGGTTGGAAGGTGCTCATGGAGCCCAGAAGCTTAATTGAAATCTCCAATATTAGAAACAAAGGAAAAAGAAAGAAAACAACTGAAAGAGAAATAGAAAATAAGATAGAAACACCAAACTAGGACTATTGGTGCATAGAGAAAACTGTAGGTAATACAAATCGTAAGGAAGAACTCTGGAAGGCCTTTAAGGAAAACCAGAGCATTAAGGAGGTCGTGGTTTACACAGATGGCTCACTTGGAGGAAGTAGTACAGAAAATCTTAGAATGGAACATAGTTTAGTACAAATAGGTAATAACGGAAAAGTAATTAGAGAAATAATAGATAGAAGTAAAAATTGGTTCTCATCCACCAGAGCTAAAATTATCGCAATCTTGGAAGCTATTCTTATATTCCCCTTAGGCCATAAAATAGAGATACATACAGACAGTCAGGCAGCAATCGACAAGATCAAGAGTCTAAATGGAAAGTCCACTCCAAGAAGCTGGTTCAAGACCAAAGATGCTAGAATCTTAGGCCTGATAAAAGGGAACATAGAAGTTAAAAATATACAAGTCCATATGAAAAGCTTAAGGCTTATACAGGCATTAAACATAATGAAAGGACAGATGTACAGGATCTGCTCTAAATGAATATACAAGGTACTTGCCTACTGAAACACAAAGAATGTTAATAAACCAACTTGGAATGGTGCTGCGATAGAACTACCAATAAGGGAAGTGCAGTAAGTCACGTAATTAGGGTTTACATAGATCCTGACCCCCCTCCCCCCTAGTGATAGGACTATTGACCAATCAAATTTAAAAAAACTCAAAAACGTCTTTGATCTGAAAATAAGCTACCCACAATTGACAAAAGTTGCTACATAGTAAAGTCTAAATTTTACTAAACAAATCAAAAAAATTGATTAAGTAACCTTATTCAGCAGATCAAAATACACTTACTATAAAATTTCATAAGTATTTGAGAATATTTTATTAATTGACTTTTGATTTTTACGTTCGACAAAAAAATTAAAAAAATATATTCGACAAAAGTAAAAGTTAAAAGTTAAATAATAAAAAGTTCTCCAATACTTATGAAAATTTTGTGGTAAGTGTATTTTGATCTGCTGAATACCGTATATTCCCGAAAATAAGCTACTCTGAAAATAAGCTACCCTCTTGGTTTTGACCAAAAAACCTAAAAACTTGTTTCACCCGAAAATAAGCTACCTCGCTTTTTTCGAACTAAAACAATAATAAAATTTTTTGTTCTGAAAATAAGCTACCCCTTTTGTCATTGTTCAAATATCTATAAATTTTAAATGGAAAAACAGCATATATACAATGGTAGGGATAAAAAGTAAATTTTCGGTTATTTTATTCCCACTATTGTATATATGCGCATACTTACTCTCTGAAAATTATTTATTGTCTATCCTTCTACCGTAAAATATCTATCTGCCCACCACTCTTCCACCTGTAAAAAATTCATCTGCCTTACTTAAAGATCCATTTTCCCACTTATATAACCCAATTAATTTTCACCCCCGTAAAATACCTATCCACCCAGAGAAAAACAACAAAAAAAAAATAAAATAAAATAAAATAAAAATAAATAAATACATAAATAAATAAATACTGTAAATAAATAAAATAATTAATTATATAAACAAATAAAGAACGAAATATTAAAAATTAAGTTAAATAAAAAATAATCAAAATATAAAAAAATTAAATAAATAATTAAAGAATAATGGTAAAAAAGAAATCAAAAAAATAAAAAATAAAAATAAATAAAAATAAATAAAAAATAATATATATCAAAAATAAATTAAAAAGAAAAAAAAGTTTAAAAAAAAGTTTAAAAAAGAATGTTTAAAAAAAGTCAAAAAAAAACGTTTAAAAAAGTTAAAAAAAAAGTTAAAAAAAAAAACGTTTAAAAAAAGTAAAAAAAAAAGTTTAAAAAAAGTAAAAAAAAGTTTAAAAAAAATAAAAAAAAACATTTATAAAAAGTAAAAAAAAGTTTAAAAAAGTTAAAAATAAAGTTAAAAAAACTGTTTAAAAAAAGTAAAAAAAGAAAACATTAAAAAAAGTTAAAAAAAAACGGGTTAAAAAAAAACATTTAAAAAAGTAAAGAAAAGTTTAAAAACGTAAAAAAAAAGTTTAAAAAAAGTAAAAAACAAACGTTTAAAAAAAAGTTAAAAAAAACATTTAAAAAAGTTAAAAAAAAAAAGTTTACAAAAACGTTTAAAAAAAGTAAAAAAAAAACATTTAAAAATAATAATTATTTAACTTAACAGGAGGTTTTTTTTTATTTATTTTAATTTAATTTAAGTTATTTTTTTTATTTATTTTATTTAATTTATTTTTTTTATTTATTTTATTTCGGGTTTTAAATATTTTTTAATCAATTATTGATAATGATAAGGGGAGTAACAAAAATCAGGTAATTTTTTAGGGGGGGGAGGGGTAAAAAAAGTTGAAATTATATATAAGAACCTGACTATTTATATATTAAGGAAGAGTGAGAGAGGTAGGCCTCTGATAAAAAATAATCAGGTGATTAATGGCACTGCCCTAAGCGTACTGTACATACCCATGCATATCGATATTTTAAAAAAAATAAATCGGGTTTGTTTAGGTTTATAACCCAACCCAATAAGTTAAAAAATGATAACAATAAGTTAATTTTGATAAATTAAAAAAAAAATAACGATAATTTAATTTAAAAAAATGCTTTATACACCTGTATATCAATGTAAAAAAAATACATCGGGTTTGCTTCAGGTTTATAAACCCAAGTAAACAAAAAAAAATATAAAAATTTATAATTCTGGTTTTATAAACCGAAAATAAGCTACCACTCTATTAAGCGCAAATTTCTTAAAAAGCAATAACCCCCGAAAATAAGCTACCCCCAGTTTTTTTACTCAAAATCGGCCAAAAAAAGGTAGCTTATTTTCGGGAATATACGGTAAGTTTACTTAATCGATTTTTTTCGATTTCTTAGTAAAATTTAGACTTTACTATATAGCAACTATCTGCGATTAACTAAAAATCGATTTTCTTCAATATAATTGGCTATTTATACTATATATATATATAGGACGTGATATTTGGGACCCCTCACTCCTCCTAAAAAATTACGTGATTTTCTGCACTTCTCTAAGAAAATTCGTCAACATGGTGCTGGAAATATATTATAAAGCAGAATGGACATTTTGCAAAAATCAAAAGGACAACCTGCATCTTAGTAGAAAGAGCAAAAAAGACTGGAAGACCTTTCGCGACCTTTGGAAAGTCACATGGAACACTAAGGCAAGCACCTTTAAAGAACATCGAAAGTGGACGTTCAGATTCAAGACAATAAACGGGCTTCTACTGATATTGAAGAAAAGACAGCGAGACAATACAGAAATATACTCCTCGACCCTTTGTCGCAAATGTAAGAAGAAGACCGAAACAACGGAGCATTTAGTAACCTGCGAGTCGGACAACGATATATAGAAATAGGAAGAAGAGAGAATAGCAGAGGATATCTGGCTTACAATACCAATAGATAAAAGAGGTTTAGTAGGAAAAGAATACTTACGTAGAACTCTAACTAATACGGAATTGAATACCAAGGAAAAAAGAGAAAAGTTAGCAAGAGGAATTATGTGTACGGAGATTAGAACTATAGATGCTGGTGAAATTAAATCAGAGTGGTGAAATGATTTCACCATTTCACCAATCACCAATCGGTAATGGTGAAACTGGTGTAACTGGTGAATTGGTGTAATTGGTGTAATTGGTGAATTGATGAATTGGTGAAATGGTGAATTGGTGAATTGTCAGCCTGGAATTCGATTAGGTTTTTGTTCAAGTTTTTACATTTTATGTTTTTACAGGCACACTTTGAGGTCAGAACTATTAACCGTTTATAGGACTGAGCAAATTCACGATTTCACCATTTCACCAATTCACTGTTTCACCAATTCACCAATTCACCATTTCACCAATTCAATTCACCGTTTTACCAATTCAACAATTCACCAATTCACCAATTTCACCAATTTTACCAATTCACCAATTTCACCAATTTCACCAATTCACCAAAATAAAATTTTGGTGTAATTCTGGTGAAACTATTTCACTATTTCACCTAGTGAAATGGTTTAATTTCACCAGCATCTATAATTAGAACAAGTCTTAAAAGAGTAGAACTCAAGCAAAAGACCATTAATGATATCCTATGCTCCTGGCTAAAAAATAGTTGGATATTTTTCAAGAAAAGGTGTGGAAGTATAGATGTGATGAGACCATAGAATAGGAAAAAAAAGGAGGGTATTATCAGACAAGCGAAAGTTGTGAAAAGAGTCAAAAATAGAAGGAAGACGACAGATAAAAACGATACTACCCTATGGAAAAAAAGAATAAAAAGGACGATATAGTCAATTGTATACAAATAGCAATAGATGAAGTGAATAAATGAATAGAAACAAGAGTATGTTCAGTATGGAATAAAAATTAGGTAGTCACGACAGGCTGTAGGTCCATGCTAATGACCCAGTCCTGGATTCATTATCTGACAAAAAGGGACAGAGAAGCAACACCTACTTTGGCAAGTCGCATTTAGGTACCAATAGTAACTGGGTAAGCCATACTTTAGGTTTTAGATATTAAATATCAAAAGTAGTAATAGCAATTGCATATGTAACTATTTTTTATAAAATAAAGTATAGCGTAATTGCCAAAAAAAATATATATATATTTATTAACATAAATAAAATACATTTAGAAATATTCAAATAATTTACTTAGGCTCAAGTGTCCTTCATGTAAGCTGCCCATGGTTGGAACAAAACCAATGGGCTTTTCTTCGCGAACCATTAGACAACACCAATTATGTAATGCATGTATATTTTCAAAAATTTGTATATTCTTTAAGATTGAACCTTTTATGTTAGAAGTTAAATCTTTAAATACAGATTAGTAATGATTCAATAAATTCAAATTCAGTGTTAGAATCAATTTATGATTTTGATAGCTAATAAGATCCTCTAAAAAAAAAGAAATTACGTAATGTTGATTGTCTACATGTTAAAGTAGTACAACTCTGATCACATGAATGTTTATCTAGTTCAGGATAATGCGATGCAAATTATGCGAGTTTATTATGCGATGGATGCGAAATAAATTTAAAATTATGCGATCAATTATGCGATATGCGATTTTTTATTGTACACTATATATAATTAGTTCTATTCTTCGGAATTTTTCGGACACTTGCTAAAAAATTTTTATCTTGTCTATGCTCGTAATTTGGGTTCATTCATTTTCTACATCGGAACTTAATAACCAATCATATTTCAGCCATGTAATCTAAATACTTTTTTTTTGTTAAATTATGCGAAGCATATGCGATGCAAAAATTTGATAAATTATGCACATATTATACTTTTGCATAATACTGACATCCTATAAACCAACTACCAATAATCTGTGTTGACTTATTGACAGTATAAAGTCATGCCGATCTTTTTATTCTATCCCGATAGTTTTAGACATGAATTACCCAAATATAGTACTATAGTCTTTTGGTTTCTTAGTATAGTAAACGAAATTACCTATTTTACCTAGTTTTAAGAGTTGATAAATTGATTTATGCAATATATCAGATTTATGCGATATATCAGATTTATGCGATATATCAAATTTATGCGATTTATGCAATATACCGATTTGTTAAATATATTGAATAGTGTTCCGCATGATTCGGACTAGACAGGTATTTTTAAAGATCTGAACCAGGTCCAAACATCGATTCGGTTAAAATTATGACCCGAACTCACATCACTTAGATCCGGGTCTGGTTCAGATCCGTAAATTTATAGATGCTATAGCTGATATAGTTAATAAAGCCCTAGTATTCTTGCTAAAAAAACGATTACAGCTGTTTTTATAAATTTTGGGACACTTGATAAAAATTTCAATTGATTTTTTGTTAACCTGTGGCAAAACTACAGGAAGGTTGTAAAAATTTAAAATTTTATTTTATTTAAATTAATAAATTTTAGTTTTTTTTTTTAATTAAATTTTTTTCTATTTTAATTTTTTTTTTTTTTTGTGTTAAAGTTCCCGCTTTGGGTGAGAGTTTATTTAATCAAGCCTGTGGATCAAGGGCGCCTCTTTGGGCACACCCACAATTGAGTTACATTGAATGAAAGTACAACTAGCCACACGTACAACTTTTGGTTGTCTAATTTAAGTAGTCCACCCGAAGGTTCTACACTAGTTGCCATACCTACAACCCAACTAGGGGATTGCCTATTTAAACCCTCTGGTCCAACGCTTCGCATGTCATTCCTTCTATTTTAATTTTAATTTATATTAATTTTATAATTTATTTAAAAAGCTTTACATATTCTGTGTCTCTTATAAAGAATTATTATTAACCCAACTATTACTGCTGTTTTTATAAATTCCGAGATCACTTAAAAAATCGTCAATAACCAAATCGAATGCTGCTTCAAGTTTTTCTAAGATCATTCTGAACTTAGCTAATGGAATCTAAAACCTGAAAAAAGGAAAATATTAGTAAGGTATACAAAAAAAACTCACACCAAAAAAAAAAAAAAGAAAAACAGCAAACTAGTACTTAGTACCGGATTAAAGTTCACTTAGGTTTCAGGTCTCTATTTCAACTTTGTTAGTAAAACCTAAAACTAGAGCTGTTAATCGGTCCATCTGGTCCGTTTCAGTTAAAAGACCACCTGGTCTTTTAAAAAACCAGACCAGACGTGGTTCAGGACCAAAATAGGGCTGAATAGAGCTCGACCAGACGGACCAATGACCAATATAATACTTTTTTGCTATAATAGTGAAATTAAGTTTGTCAGTATAAAGAATTACAATAAGCTTTTCAAATTAATAATATTTGCTTATATAATATTAATACGTTTGATAATTTTAGTTATACATAAATTATGGATTAGAAAATAATATAGTATATTAAGGATAGGGTATAAAAATTTCTAATTTCATATAAAATCGATTGTAGATCAACTTAGTGCAACCAATTTATATGATGTCATATGATTTACATGTAAACATCATATGATCTGATCAATCAATTCTTTGTACAACCTACAAAAATCATAGCGTCCTACAAAAATTTAATTATATGTAAAGTTGATTTTTTTTAAAGCAATGAATATTGCGCAACTTCATTATTATAAACAAACTATTTAAAACTAACTATTGTATAAATTTTATACAAATTGGTCAAAATCTTAAAAAAATTTATCAAAAGCATTTTTTTATTTACTATATAAAAATCTAATATACCATGTAGATCATATAAAAAATGATCTACATTCACCCTACCCTTAATATAGCAAAATAACTCATTTAATTAACTTTGTAAATATTGAAATTATAGATAAAATCAATTAAAAAGATATTTTATTACTTTTAACCACTTAAGATTCGATAATTTGATTGAATAATATAATCATAATTGGGAATGCCAAATGTTCAATCTTGTACTGATTCAAAACAAGAAATGTCTTAATATATGAAAAAATTAACAAATAATTAGATGTTACTTGTATAGAAAAAAAATATTTATTAATAAAATATTGTTAGTATTTACATGTTTGTCAAATACTTAAAAATTTATAAACTTAATATATTTAATAAAAAAAAATATAAAAAATAAAGTAGACTACTAGTATTGGGTTATTTCCAAATTAAAATCAAAAAAATTGAATCAGTAAAATGTTATAGCATAAAAGTTTTATACATATTTTATAAGCAAAATAAAATTATATACGTATATAAAAAAAAAAAAACCTAATAGCAGGAAAAAATAATTTTGTAAAATTAAAATTTAGAAAGGTAAGTCTTCAGTAAACCAAGACTTTATTTAAACACAAAACAGCCCGAAATAGTTAAAGATACAAAACTTCAAAGATTTCATTTGGCGTTATTATATTATTATTTATAGCTACCAAAATTCCTGTTTGTGGCATTTATCTATACTAATAAAATTAAAAATTTTATAATGTTTAATGAGTATTATTTTAATCGCTATTTGAATTGTCATTCAATACTGTCATGACTTGCAGACATGTATGTTTGTGATAGTTTGAATATAGTTCAAATCATAGTTTGAATACTATTAGAATTATGCCATTCAGTATGATGAAATTTTTTAAATTTACTAGTATTACTATCTTAACATCACAATACAACAATAATTTTTTCATTAAGTTTTAACAATAATTAATTATCTGTAATATGCTTAATAGAAAATATGCAAATTTGATTTTCAAAATAAATTAGCCAAATTTAGTATAAGATATTTTGGTGTTGTATGTAATCTTCATATGGGCCGATTTGGATCTTTTAGTAATGTTTTCGAATAAGATCTTCAAAATTGTACTAATCAAATTAATATTGATAGTGATTATTGCGAATTTATCTTACATTAAAAATAGATCCCATGATGAAATGATATTTTTAACCAATCACAAACTATCGTTTCAAAAAAGTTTCTTAAAATCGCTAGTATGGGAATTGGTTGGGAATTGGTTTTTCGCGAAATTAACTCTACAACAATTAAAAGGTAGTTAGCTAAATGGTAGGTATAACACTTTGCAAGGCGTCTAGAGCATTAGCAAAATTTTATACCCTCTTTTTCGTCTTGTTGTCTTTGTTATCTTTGTATTTTTTTATTTATATTTGTTTTAAATGTTTAGGTTGTCTTAGTATATTAATCTTTGGGAATTGGTTTTCGGTGAAATTTACAGTAAGTAAATATAATAACTGTAAATATAATATTTTTATACCATATTTTTCGTCTTTATATACATTTTCTTAATACTTTTATGCTTACAAATATTGTTATTTTATTTAAAATATTTAGGTTATTCGTGTACAAAATTTTTAAGTCATTCGTGTACAAACCTTTTACTTGTATCAAACACGGGGATCATTGTTATTTTGAATATTTTGAATAAAAAGATTCTTTATAAGATGTTTTGAAAGTGTTTTTTAAAGTTTTTATCTTGAAATTATGTTCCAGAAAAATATTTATTGCAGTATGAAATGGTATTTTGAAATATTCGCTACGAAGTAAAAGTCATTAGTATAAAGTAACATCTTCCAAAATAAATCTTTTTTTAAAATTTTGAGTTTTTCTATCATATCGCAATCTTTCATGCGATTAATTCTCGTAATATCTGTTTATCCGTTGATATCAAATATCAGATATGTGTACAAGTTGTGTACACGTGTATGTTTTACATTAAACAACCAATTGTCACATATGTGATATTATCGTAAAGAAACAAATTGGCCCATATGTTAAATCCAGATGATCCACATTATATATTGTTAACCTATAAAAAAACACAAAAGTGATCATAACCTATGCTTCACCGATCCAAATTAAATAAAACTACCACCATTCGACTCAGCTCACCAAGACAGTTCTAACGAGCTATAGTACGTCCCTGTACGACCTCTGGTTGCCAAAATAGGAGTCATCAAACATTTATAATTATGTTTACTCTTTGATCAGCAATTTGATTGGCTAGGATATTGCTGCGGGCAAAAGTCGTAGATCTGACATATCTGAAAGATGTCATATTTATAGCTTATATTCTAAATATCTCATATATTATATTTATATCATTTATTATATATATTATATTTATACTAGTTATACTATATATTTTATTAATAGTAGTTGTAGTATATATTACACATGTAAAAGATATTGATCGTTACATTTGTAAAAATTCAAAAAGTATAAAAGCGGCCAATGTGGACCCCAAGTTAACATCGAGTCTTCATACTCTTTCAATAATAAAAACGACTATTAACTACACAAATCAAACAGTTATTAGTATCCTCATATACTTTTAATTGTAGCCTCTTTCGTAATTGCAAATTGCTTTAAATCTTTTTTGTTAAGTTTTCTTAAAAACGCCATACTACTTAGATATACCACAGTAACAAAGTTTGAAGTTACACAAAGTGTTCACTGTCTAAGATCACTATAGTTACCTACTATCTTTGAAGAAGTGGATATAGGATAACAATATAAATCCTTATCAATATGTACCGATATTGAAAAACTGATATCTATAATTTGACAATAATAGTATATTCATTACTTGCAGATTACACTTAGGCCATGCAAATAAAATTAATTGGTTCTCATAACATATTAGGAGTAAACAGCACCTGGGACCTGGCTGTTTTTGTATAAATATAAAAAAATATTATATAAAATTTCAAAAAAAATTTTATATAAAAAATAATAATAAAAAAAAAATTAACTTCTATATGATATAAAACCTCAATTTTTCTATATAGAGATAATACTAGCACATCAAAAATAGATTTTTTAAATTATAAAATAAAGAATCTACTGTAGAATTCTCAATCTTTTTATATGCATATTAAAATAAGCCACTACTAAGAATGATATATTGTTCTATATAAAGTAATTGAGGTTTTTAGATTCTGCACATATGTATATACATGCATATATGCATATATTTAGTATAGTACAGAAATATATTTGTTTAGTAAAAGAAATATCTACGTATTGTATGTACGTACATACAAACCTAATCCCTTAATATCTGCGTATTATTTCTATTTACATCATATATATTTGTTTATTGAAATGTACATGTGAATTTAAAATTAACTAAAATAGTACCCCCTCGTACATTTAATTTCACTATATAATTTTTGGTATCAACGATTGAAAGCTATTTTGAATAAATATCTTTAATTCATTAAGTTTTTCTTATGTGATACTTTGCAAAAATTAGCTTGTAGGGCATTGCAATACTGCATATAAAACTGCATACGTATTGTATATATTGAACTCAAAAAAAGTAGGTTCAACAATAGTGTTTGATTATTAATTGTTCTACTGACCACGATGATGTAAATTTTCAAAAATATCTACGAGAAAACATTATCAAAAGTATAAAAATCAAGGAAACTTTTACATTCAGTTTTTTTTTTATCTCACTAGTTTTTCCTTGGCTCAATCTAATGATATAGTAATAATTACGGACCTTAATTTTCTTAATTCTAATCCTAATTATCTTTGCTATATATGGGGACATCAATAGAAATGGGACAAATTTATTAAATAAATTTGTTCCATTTCTATTGACTTCACCCCATATTCTTATATATTTTTTAATAAATTTAGTTTATGAAAAATGGCTGTCCATTTGCTTGTGAGTTATGAGTTGCTCTTTCATGGTATGAAGCTATATTTGCCTGAATCGATTATCCAGAACATAGTCATACTTATCTAAATTGTACAGGTGCCAGCTTTTATTATGCCGTTCCAAATCTTTTATTAATAAGCTTATGCTATAACACGTCAGCTTACTTTCAGAATCAAGTACTTGTAATGTCATTTGACCATATAATATACCATGCAAACCAGCTATCATCTGGAGAGGTGTAAGTAGAAACTAGGCAAATCGACAATTTTTCAAAATTGAGTTTTTACGTTTAATTAACATAAAAACTTGTAAAGAATATTTTTTGCTTAATAATGAACGTTTGATTAATTAATAAAAATTTAAGTTATTTGCGTTTAAACAATTTGGTCAGAAATTGATTGTCCGATTTTAATAGATCGGAATAGATCATTCAATCTTAATTTGATCAGAAATAAACAACAAATTGGAACGATTATGTTATACGAAGCTTTCCGATCAAGGCCGATCAAGGCCGAATGGATTCAGATTGTCGATCATTGTTTATGTGAGTTTGTGTAACACAATACAAAAATCACGTTATCTCAAAAACCTAATTTATCGATTTGCCTGGTTTCTACTTACACCCCCCATCTATCATTTTAATCTGTTGTTTTAGTCGTTTTTAAAAAAAATTAGTTCTCTTACACTATGCCAGCAGTAAACATACAAGTTATTCAAGGTTCAAAAACATTATTTGGTTGGAAGATAGTACCCGTACAAAGCAATATTACGATTGAACAATTTATTTTGGAACTAGTTGAAAACTATTCATTAAACGATTATTTTAAGCATTTGGATCTGTTTAAAAAAGTCAAGGCTCAATGTGGAAATTCAAAAACTATAGTCAATCAAAGTGTTGACCTTGAGTGTAATTTGTGGGAGGTAGCAATGGATAACGGAAAACATTTTATTTTTCGATTACCTACATCTCAGACAACTTCATCGTCAATTAACCAATACATCAACCCCTTTGAGGTCAGGTTTAATACTTAAAATTCTATTACACTTTCAACATGGAAATCTAATAACAACTCAAATAAAAAAGAACAATTATAAAATGACATACTAACTTGGATTAACGAAGAGAATGGAGGTTGAACAGGACCAAATGCTACTAAGACAATTGGAAAGTCGTTCATACAAGACTTGACTAATGCACTATGGTATATAGATGGATGTAATAGTGATACATTTACCCAGCGATATAAATTGCCAAAAACTTTCAATAATTTCATAGGGTATAATATTCCACCAAATTATAAATGTATCTGGCCAAAGTTTAATGTTGAAGAACTTTATGAATATAGTGACTGTCTTCTTAAATATGTCACCCGCCCATGGATGACTAAGTTACCATTTTCAAGATTCCTTAAAGATTCTGTAACGAAATTTGGTAAAGATCTTTCTAAATACGCAGATTATCTTAACAATAAACGTGCAGAAATATCTCAAAATTGAGAATTTAATCAACCCGTAGTTAATGAATACGACAATAATTAACTAAAGATATTAGTAGCAAATGTTAAATATACATTAGAGAATACTATAAAGTATAAAAACCTTTCATTGGCTTTATGTGAAAAATCATACTGGCAGCCAATTTTAATTGATAGTCTTTTGCTCTTCAATGTCGCCTATATATGTATTTATGCTATAAAAAAAATAATAATAATAAAATCGTTAAATATTTCATACTGTATTATGTAGGCAAAAACATCAATATTTAGCCAATTTAAGCACTGGATTTATAGTGGAATTCACCTAAAGCCATCATCTTTTAATTATAAAAATTTTTAAATTGTTATAACTCTTTAAAAAAAAAGATATTTAAAAAATTTTTTAATAATTTAATAGCTTATTGTTTAAATTATTAAACTATCAATAAATTTTTTAAATATCTTTTATTTTTAAACCATTATATTAATTTAAATTTATATATGATTTATATATGATTCAAAAATTTTGGCGTTTATATATAAAAAAATATAACAAAATTTGAATTTATTAAAAAAAATTTAAATGTTATTAATTAAATTTAAAATTGTATTAAGTTTTTCTGCATTTTTATTGGATAATTAGGTTATACTGCAGCTAAAAAATTGGCGCCTATATATAAAATATGTTGGCTTTAGGTGAAATCCACCGTACATTCAAGATTGGAACGTATATTTATCATAATGGTAATATTTGCAATGTGACTTATACCTGGCACATAGATGAAGATGCAACAGAAGAATAAGTTTCCAGTTGACACTATAAAATTCAAACAGAAATCAAAAAAGATTTGCCCACTTATCATATATGTCGTATGTACAGAGAGTACATGGACATTTGTGAATTTCATCTAAACAAGTAGCCAAAGGCTAAGTTACGACGTATCTATAAAGAATTGACAAACAACGCATCAGCAGCAGAATCAATGGATCAGAGTGAAATAGATGAACATGTTAAACTAGCTTTTGAGCTAAATGATTTTAAAGTAATAAGTGCTTTTAGAGAGCTTAATGAAGGTCGACCCAGCAAATATGATGAATTCTGGGCTGCAAGCAAAAGGTTTATTGAAGGCATTGCGCAGAAAACTATGGTTGCTGTCAATGAAAAGAGGCACGATCCAATCGTGCACCTTGCACAAGCTATCTCAGTTTGCGATCTTTGTAAAATAATAACACGAGAGGTAAAAAAAATTAATCCACAAGCACCAAACCCATCAACTCAATGGCTCCGATTACAATTTTGGCCAACCATGCCGACAAACAAAAGTAGTTTACAATATACAGGTATTTTACCTGTTAAGTTTATGGTTCAAGTTTGCCAGCATCGGGGTAAACACGTAGATTTGCATTATGCATATGCACTATTTCGTTATTTAAAAAAAAATGCAATCATGTTTCGAGATGAGGCCCGGCTTGTTTTTATGGATAATAAACATCGCTGTAAAGTCAGTGAACCTGGGCATCTGGTTGCAGCCGTAGAACGTGGAAAACAAGTGCTTGTTAACACGATACAACATTTGTTATAAGCGACTATAATTTTACAAAATGTGGGATTATTCCAAGTATTACAATGTTGTGCAACATACTTAAAGCAATTAATGAATCGTTTTATACGGGTAAGGTTCAAGTAGGGCTAAAAGAGTATATATTTGAGCCATCAAGCCCAATGCGATATATCACAGAATTATAATATTTTGTAAAGCACTGATAATAACAAGCCTTATCTTTTTATATACACTAATAGTGGACCAGACCATCAGGTGAACTTTCTTTGTGTACAACTTGTATTAATTGCAATTTTCTTGGCCCTGAACCTCGATCTTTTGGTTGCCATTCGTACACCTTTGGGCATTCATGGAAAAACCCAGTCAAACATGTTATGTCTATTTTAAATATTGGGTTGCAGTGCATTGGACTAATGAGGAGTAAGATGAATAAAAAATTAGAGAAATTGATGAAAAGTTGTAACACAATAGATGAAATTTGAAATAAGGCTAAAGGAGTATCTCAGCTTAAAAGAGGAATAATCAAAAGTTTACAACCTACTAAAACTATTATGCAGGATATTTTTGAGCGACTAGAACTTAAAGGAGAACAGTTTTCTGTATTCGAATCAGCAACAGAGCAAGACATGGAACAATTGTGGGAGTCTGTACTTGAAATAGATAATTCATTGGTACCTAAAAACATGTCTAAGAAACACATTGAAAATAAGGTCGGTTTCGAATTCCAGAAAAGAAAAAAATAAAACCAAATAAATAAATAAAAATAAAAAATAAAATCAAATAAAAAAATAAAAATAAAAAATAAAATCAAATAAAAAAAAAATCAAAAGAGAAAAAAAAAAACAGAAAAAAACTTCTCATGAACTTACACATATATAAATATACAATATAGCCTCGCATTCTTGAGTTCATGAACTATTGCTACTGTTCAAGAACCTACTTTTTTGAAATTAGAAATGCCAAAAAGCTGAAAATGGGTGCATGATATGTAAACCTCCACAGAGCAATTTCGATACATTTTCAAAGTTGTGATCTTTTCCTGATCCTATTCCTAAGGCAAATGAAGACCATTATATGCTATTTTGTGAAATATATAGTAGAAAAACTAGTGAAAAATATCGCCTGTCTTCGCTTTAAAAAACCACATCACCATCAACAACTACGACTAATAAACTTGGTGTTAATGGCATGGGCTTTAGTCTCTGAGCACAATATGCATCAAATGTGTGCGTTTTGGTCAAGTGCATTGAATGTAACCGGCCATGAGTTTTTTATTCACAATATCGTCTAAATCCAGAGGAAAAAAGTCTTCTTAAAAACTTTACAGAAACGATTGATTATACATGTGGTACAACTTTTTATGGAATTTCAGATCTTACAAAAGCCAGTTCACTATCTTACCTAAACAACAATTTATAGATAACAGGGATGATTTCGTTGACGTGGATTATATCGATGATATAGATGATATCGTTGATATGGATGATATCGTTTATATGAAGATGAGAATAGGTTTGCCGATGAATCATCTACAGAACAACAGGATGACACTAATGATTTATCTTTAGAAGCATTATTTAAGCGTGTATTCGTTAATGCTAAGCTTACCTGCTCAATACCAATAGAAGTTCCATACTTTTCCTTTCGTCTTTATCCAGATGTCTGTTTTAGTGTAATGATGCTGAAATTTTTTTACCAACTCCTGCTGGTCAATAGCCATATTGTTCTGAATATAATATCAAAATTAAAACTAAAAAAAAAGGCAAAGGTGTTAAGTTTCAGTCAAAAAAAGAAAAAAAAACAGTTAAGATGTTATAGCTTTGTGAAAGTGCGATGGTAGTATTCAAAATTATATTTTAAATCATGTGATAATAAAATAAGATTTTTGAGCATTGCTCTTTTTGTTATCGAGCAACACAATCTCATAAGCATTTATTTGTCTTGTGAAAAAGAACATTATTGCATACGAAATATGCAATAACTATATATTTTTTTCACTCTTTTTAGCCCTACATCATGGATTTTAAAGTTAACAAATATAATAGTTGATTCAAATATCTTGTAATACGACTACAGCGATCTAGAAGTTAATGCACAATGGTATTTGAAGAATGTGTTATCTATATAAGAACAAAGGGTTCTTTAATAAAACTTTATTTTAACTATACAATGTTTTTGATTAACTCACATATAATGCTTCTTACGAATTTCATCCAAACAATCATACTTATCATCCTAAAAGCTTAAAATAGCATCTCTTGTAACAGGTTTAATATATCGAATATCGGGTTCACAAACCATTAAAAATGTTAAATCCTACCGTATGTATCTTTGATTATTTAATTGAACATGTGATACAAAGCCTACTTTAGCAAGATACTTAATACTTACAATTATATCTTTAAACCTTACTGCGTATTTGTTATAATTGTTACCTGTCCAATTATGTACAATTAAACAAGTTATAGAGATCATTTATATATTTTAATATAAAAAAATTTTTACTTTTTGCAAAAAAGTCACCCGTGGCCAGGTGATGGGAACCAATTTTATTTATGTATGTGGCCTTATTTCAGATTTGATCAATATACTATATTTGCATTTTAAATATTTTTTGCTAGGCATAACTCTTTTCTACTATTACCTACTAGTTATCAACTATTCTACTAATTTATATACTAGTATATTAGAACTTCAAAATATATGTAGATAGGTCAGGGTTATTATAAAATTACCAAAAATAAAAAGATTTACAAAAAAACTTCAAAAATAAGCTATAAATAGAAAAGATCTGTATAAAAAACACCGAAATAAACAAACTAATACCTGACCTATCTATATATATTTTGGGGTCCTGGTACATTCCAAACTTTTAATCTAGTTATCCTGAAAGCAGGATTGACAATGGATATACTCTATTAAAAAAATTGCAAACCAATAAAGCCAATGAAACCAATAGAACCAATAGAGTCAATGGAGCCAATGAAATTAGATATTAGTTATTAACAAATACTATTATAAGCTAGTTTGTCTCTATTGGCTCTATTACAAATTATTCTCAATAGAGCAATGAAGTAATGCCAATGAAGTTGTTCTTTATTTATCTCAATAGATAAATGTAACAACTCTGCCTAAAAAGTATTATTATAATTTATTTTTTTTTGGTACAGTACCTATTTTTGTAGCGACTCTGGCTGCCAGATTGGTAAACCTTCCTTTAAAAATTATATTATTTCTGGTTCTTCTGCTCTAGTTTTTAATATTCTAGTTTTTGGTAATACTATTAAAGATCTTTGCTACCTTCTTAATTTGAGACTTGCCAAATAGATTTTCATTTTCTTTAGTTCTTTGAATTTGTCTATATAATAATATATAAATTTGTTTAAAAAGCTCATATTTTAGATAGTAACTTAAAATTACTAATATTAAATTCAACTAATCATGAAAAAATGGTTACCAAAACACATATCTATTTTTTCAAAATATTGCTAGTAGAATTTGAACCCTAGATCTGCTATTTGGAGGTAACAACTTAACAACTTCTCTAAGTTACCATATTTTTGTATTTACAAAATTTATAAAATCAGATTCTATTACTTTTTTAATATTTATTTTTTTAACAATACCAAAATTTAAAAAAGTTAATTTATATTAGATTAGATAAAGTAGGGCCTCAAACAAAGTCCAAAATATATTTTTGAACCCAAGCCTGGTCTAAAAAAATAAGTCTAAAGCAGTAGGCTAGGCTTATTTTAAATTAAATCTGGTCTGCTAATATATAATAAAATAAAAAATCAGTTAGATTAATATATTTTTTGATATATAGTTATGAATTGTAGTTTAGAAAAAATAGTAGTGCAACTAGTACTATATCTGTATGCTAAAATTTTTGCTAATTACTTTTGCCAGCCAATTAGATGTCAAAGAACTATATATACAGTATATACTGCACATATTATATCTAATATGTCTGTTTATTAAAATTTTTCAGATATCATATAAATAGTACATCATTAAGTGCAAGGCAATGATTTTTTTTGATAAACTCAGAAACCATAATTAATATCTACATCCTGTATTAATTTAACCATTAATCAAAAAGTTTTTACTTCCTATATTTGAAAATTATGTTTGGAATCAATTTCAAATTTCAATTTCTGCAATAAACATAAATAAGATCTAATTTCCAACCAACTTTATTTGAAATTAAATCCTATATAAATGTTTTAACAAATACTCCATAATTATTAATTTAATTTAATCATGAACATAAAAATTATTGATATATTTAAAGCGGGTTATTCAATTAATATATTCCTTTACCGTTACATAGATATATTATAGACCCATTGGGCCGGCCCGGCCTGATCGCAAAGCCCAAAACAGCCCAAAACCCGGTCCGACCCAAAAATTTCTGTGTTTAGCCCCGGCCCGTTCCTAGGGTTAGCATTACAAAAATTATATTTTTACTTACATGAAAAATTACATGTAGCTTACGAATCTGTAATGTAACTTTTACATTAACAGTTAAATAGTACCGGTACATTGTCACATGATAATTGTGCCAGCGTTACAAAAGTTTTGCCAGAATTAATAATTATCCATCATTATGTTCGGAACTATAATTTTATACCTACTTTTATGCACAGATTTATAATAAAATTTTTCATATGATCAATTTACATATTTCTTCTAAGATTTACGTAAAAAATTACGTAAAATTACGATAATTTGCCAACGATACGATACCTGTTCCCACCCTAAGGTTAGGGATAGGATTAGTTCCGGTCGATTTTTGTCGGGATTTTATTTGTCAGGAATGTGACTGTCGGGAAAATGATAGAGACCCTTATAAAATATTTAATATATCTACTTTTTAAACAAATAGACCGAGCTAATAAATCTTGCTACAGTATAAAAACAGATTAGCTTATATGACACAGCATATTTACTGTTCTGAACTCAAAAAATAGATACTTTTTTTTTTTTTAGAATAATAATATGACCTCATCAATTATAATCATAGTAAAAGATAAAGTTGGTTAAAATCTCGAAAATAGGTTAAGCGAATTTTATTAATAGACTCACTATAAAGGCATGATTATAGAATACCAATTTGTATAATATAATAATTTAAATTCTTAAATTAACTAAATTAAAACAAGATATACATGCAGTAAGTACGTACTAACGTTAAAAATTCTACCGACATCGATATAGCTATATATATATATATTATAATAATTTAGTGAAAACAGTAAGGTAAAATCTCAACAAAAAAGACATTCAATTCACCCAACTTTGTTTCACGAATTCATTATAAGTTTACCAATTAAGTGGCAAAACAGATTTTATCAGTAAAGCCAAAAAATATAATTTTAGTAAACATTCTGATTCGATTAACTTTAATAATATTTAGATAAGAGAAAAAATATACCTTTGATATGAAAATTATGGGAGATTCACGTGACAAATATTGAGAATTAATGAACTGCAACACAATAACGATAATGAATAAGATTTTCTATTATTTCAATATAAATTAAAAAAAAAACAATACATTGCATAAATGCGTAATTACTGATTGGATAATTGAATAATTGGATAGCATAAGAAGAATGGGTCCTTGTTTCGATATGTCTTAGCTCATCATGAGAGCACGAATGAATTAATAGCGAAATATAAAATAATATATGAATAATATATGAAATGCATGCAATCTTGAAAATATTCATCTTTTTTTGATGTTCAGTAAATCTTATCGTTGTTTTTTCTTAGAGTGCGGCGTAAACTACCACATGATCAATTAATATTTTGTTAGTTTCAACCAAATCTACCTTTTGATCGGTTTATCGTATATATAAAAATAAATTAAATAAATAAATAGAAATTTATTTATTTATTTATTTATTTATTTTATCGATAGTATTTTACCTATAACAGATAATTACTATTTGCTATAAATAGATTTAAGCATCAAGAGAAAATTAACAATAATTAGAATGATTCTAAAAAGGGGCTAAACAGGAATTTAATAATGAACTATCTATTTATAGTTACTATTTTTAGATACGTAGTGACAAATTCAGTCAAAGTTTGATGTCTTCGACCAGGTAAGTTACTTTTTGATAATTCAAACAGGTGCAAACCAGTGTTAGCCTAAGGCTCATCATCACTGTTGTGCGAACAACTGAACGAATCGGATAAGGTTTATTTGGGGGGCCCCATGTTTTTAATTTTGTTCAGCCTATATTATAAAACAGGCTCAACTTATTTACCGATTATTTTTTGCAGTTTGGTTTATTTTTGGTTCCAGCATTAAACTAAACACTAACAAAAATTTTTTTTTATTTCCTATGTAAGTACGTATGTTACTTATCAGTTATGTACAGTACGTTCATACGTCCATACGTTCCATACTTTACCATTTTACTATATTATATGAATTAAAGTATGCTACCCGGGTCGTACATGCATCAAATTCATGTATATCTAACTATATAATATATATAATAATTAATCTGTTTGAAATTTACATAATTTACATATGTATTAAGTTATTACTTGCGCATTACTAAACAAAACCTATCACTCGTTTCTTCCCCTCTCCACCCCTTTCTTTCACTTTCATACTTTTGTGATATTTTGAAAAAAAAAAAAACAAAAAAAAAAGAAAGGTTTCATTTAAAGTCTTTAAAAAGTTAGTTGGATAGAAAACGGCAAAAAGTCCGTTGATTTTAGAGGTCTATCTGAGGAAAGAACGAAAAGACACTAAAAAAATAAGAAAAAAAATATAAAAAAAATATATTTAACCACAAGTTCGTAGGTCGCAGTATTTAACTTGGTGGGGTGTCATTGTCTATGAATACTGCTTGATCAAAATGGGCAAGACAAAAAAGGGCAATTCCTCCAACTCCCCGGCGGATGACAGGGAAGACTTGGTTCAGCTTTTACCAACTAACAATTCTCCTCCTTCGGAAGAAGAAATAATTTCTCTCCTTTCTGCACGCTTTAAAGCTGACCTACCTTATACTCGTATTAATGCCTCCTCTCTTGTTGTGATAAATCCCAATAAACCTTTGGAATCTATGAACGATGCTTCGGCTAAAGAATATGCCGAGCAATGGTACAAAAATACAACTGGCGAAAAGATAACTTTACAACCTCATATTTATGAATTAGCTGCCAAAGTTTATTTTCACATGAGAAGATCCGCTGAGGACCAATGTGTAGTTTTCAGGTTAGTTTATGTTATCTTTTTTTAAAAACCATTGTTTTTTTTTTACAATTTCTTCATAAGTTAAACACGTTTATACTTATTTTTTTTTTATTTTACTTAATTTTTAAATTTTATTTTAATATTTTTACGCGTTAATTCGGTTTTTATTACATAATTTTACTTTAGTGGAATTGATGGTTCAGGAAAGACTGAAACAGAAAGTCATCTTTTATCACAACTTTTATTACTTTCAACTCATACTAAAAAAGAGGCAAAGATTGCTAATCAAATTCAAAACGCTCAAACTATTCTTCAAGCTTTTGGTAATGCAAAATCAATACATAATATTAATGCTTCACGTTTTGGAAAATATTTAGAATTACAATTTAATGAAAGAGGTAGAATTGTTGGTGCAAAATTTTTAACTTACTGTTTCGATAAAGCAAGAGTATCTGATATTCCTATTGGTGAAAGATCTTATCACGTATTTTATTATTTATTAGCTGGTGCTACTCCTGAGGAACGTTCTTTAATGCATCTTCAGGATCCTCAAAATTATCTTTATTTATCTAAATCAAAATGTTATAAGATTACTGGTATGGATGATAGTATACAAATGGATGATTTACGTGCTTCTCTTAAAACTCTCGGTTTCAAATCAAAAACTATTGCTCAAATTTGGCAAATATTAACGGCTATTTTATTATTGGGTAATATTGAATTTATCAGTCCTGGTAAAGCAAAAGATGAAGCTGCTACAATTAAGAATCGTCATGTTTTGGAATTGGCTGCTCAATATTTAGGTGTACCAGCTTTCAAATTAGAACAAACTTTAACTTTTAAGAATAAATTAATTGGTAAAGAATTATGTACTGTCTTCTTAGATGCCGAAGCTGCTGTTGAACAAAGAGATTCTTTATCTCAAGTTTTATACTCTATATTATTTACTTGGATCGTTGAACATATTAATTCAAAACTTATTCAATCTGATGAACCTCCTAATTTTATCGGTCTATTAGATCAACCTGGTTATCAAAATTTTGATAAAAATAGTTTTGAACAATTTTGTCTTAATTTTGCTACTGAAGAAATTGAAAATTATATTTTGAAAAGACTTTTCGATGATAATTTTGGTACTAATTCGGAAATTACAAATGATAATGTTTCTTTACCAAATATTTCTCCAACATATAATAATAATTGTGTTGAATTATTAAGGGGTAATGGTTCTAATTCAAAACGTAGTTTCATTTCAATTTTGGATTCTGAAAGTGCAAAATTTCAAAATGCTACTGAAACTGTTGGTGATTCAACACTTCTTTCTGCATTAAAACAAGCCTTTTCTAGTCATCATGCTTTTGTTTCAAATCCTCCTAGTTCTAAATTATCTTCAAAATCTGGAGTTTTTGGAATAAATCATTTTGCTGGTTTGGTTGTTTATGAAGTTAATAAATTTATTGAAAAAAATATTGATAATTTATCTCCTGATGTTATTAGTTTATTCAAAGAAACTAATAATACATTTATTAGAAAATTATTTTCCGGTCCTGCTTTGGCAATTGAAAGTCATCCAAAGAACGAAAAAACTGTTGTTGCCGCTCAATTACCTACTAAACCTATGCGAGCTCCAAGTATGAAAAGATCAAAGAGGAATCAATCATCTGAAGTAATGAATGAAAAAGAATCAAAAAAGAAACAAATAACTCATGTTTCAACAGTTGCTACTCAACTTTATGGTACATTGAATCAATTGATAGACACTTTAAATTCTACTAGAATGTGGAATGTTTTCCAAATTCGTCCAAACGATAATCATGATCCAAATACTTTTGATGCTAAAAGAATAAAATCTCAAATTCATAATTTCTTGATACCTGAAATTACTGCTCGTAAAAAGGTGGAATATTCTATGAGTTATACTTTTAATGATTTTTTGGATCGTTATAAATCAATCATTCAACCTCATAATTTGGAATCTTCTCGAAATCCTCGTCAAAAAGTTGAAGAATTTGCTTTGAATAGTGGATGGTCGGAAAATAGTTACGCTATTGGTCATCAAAATGTTTATTTATCCGATTCTATTTGGAAATCTTTGGAAGATATCCTAAAAACTGCTGAAAAAGAAGATAGAGCAAAGACTAAATTTAAAGATGATGAAAGTGTAGCAGGTGGAATTCATTTAGATGATGGTCAAAATCCACATTTACTAAGTGCTGCAAGTTCAATGGATCGGTTAATACCAAGGAGTGGTTTCGCTTATGCTGGTAGTGAAGTAGGATATTATGAAGAATCTCACGGTGGAAGTGAGGAAGATTATCAATATTCTAAGAATAGTGGTATGGCAGAAGATGAAGAAGGTAGTATGTGGGGTAGTGAATGGGATGGGAAAAGTGAAGGGTAAGTAAATTTTTTTTTTTTTTTTTTAGTTGAACAATTTTAATATATAAGCATATAAGTATATATTAGTATATATTAGTATATATTAGTATATATTAGTATATATAAGTATATATTAGTATATATTAGTATATATATATAAGTATATATAACGTTAGAATATTTTTTTTTTACTAACAACGTTTTTGTTTTTTTTTTTTTTTAATATGATAGGCATTTTCCTACTAATGACCAAGCCAAAGATGAGGAAAAAAACGTAGGGAATGAAAAAAATGAAGACATCGAAGAATTACCTGTTACCAAGACTCGTAGATATTGGGTTGCATTCGTATGGTTAATTACTTGGTGGATTCCTTCATTCTTATTAAAATGGGTTGGAAAAATGAAACGTTCTGACATACAAATGGCTTGGCGTGAAAAATTTACACTTTGTTTTTTAATATTCTTACTCTCCGCCTTCATCGTCTTTTATATTGTCTTTTTTGGTAATCTTATTTGTCCTGGTACAGACAAAATATATAGTTCAGATGAAGTTGCTCTTCACAAAGGTGATAATGATTATTGGGTCAGTGTGAGGGGTGTTGTATATGATCTTAGCAAATTCCATTTGACGAATCATGCTCCAGGTGGTGCCCAAGCAGCTGACGCACAGACCATGGAACCTTATGCTGGTTTGGACGTTACTGTTTCAATTCCAATTCCATTAGCTCAACCAGAAACATGTGGTGATATGGTTACTAATGATCTAGTCACTATTTCACATAAAAATACTTCGGATCCGACTACCGGTTTTATGTTTATTCATACTTCAGGTCAACAAACAATTTTACCTAATACTCATCTTGCTGATACAAGATGGTACTTTGATCATTTTCTTCCTACCGTGAATTTGTATAAGAAAGCCGATCTTGTCTGGAATCAACAACAATTTCAAACTTTATTTACAAATGGTCATACAGTGGTCTACATTAATAATAAAATTTATGACTTCACCAATTATTTTGCTACGCAAGTAGATCAACAACAACCTGTAAAACCTGATTATTCTACACCACAACCTGCTGGCATTATGGATTGGCATTGGTTAGATGAACCTGGACAGAATGTAATCGAGCAATTAATTAAGACAATGAATGGACAAGATATTACGAAAAATTTATATAGTGGTAAACTCAATAGTACTAGATTAAGTTCATTGATGAGATGTCTTGATTCAGTTTTTTATATCGGTAAAGCAGATTTTAGGGATAGTTTTAGATGTAAATTCAATAGTTACGTTTTATTAGTTGCCGCTATTATAATGTCATCTGTTATTGTCGTAAAATTCTTGGCAGCTTTACAATTGGGTGCAAAACGTAAACCCGAAGATCATGATAAATTTGTTATCTGTCAAGTACCTTGTTATACTGAAGGAGAAGATTCACTTAAACGAACGATGGATTCATTGGCCGCTTTAACATATGATGATAAAAGAAAATTACTTTTCTTTATTGCAGATGGTATGATTGTTGGTTCTGGTAATGATAGACCGACACCAAGAATTGTTTTAGACATCCTTGGTGTTGATCCTAAAATAGATCCAGAACCTTTAGCATTTAAATCTATTGGTGAAGCATCTAAACAATTGAATTATGGAAAAGTTTATTCTGGTCTTTATGAATATGAAGGACATGTTGTACCTTATATAGTAGTTGTTAAAGTTGGAAAACCAACCGAAAAAAATAGACCTGGTAATCGTGGAAAACGTGATTCCCAAATTATACTTATGAGATTTTTGAATAGAGTTCATTTTGAACTTGAAATGTCACCACTTGAATTAGAGATTTATCATCAAATGAAAAATGTAATAGGAGTGAATCCAAGTTTTTATGAATATGTTCTTATGGTTGATGCTGATACTGAAGTTTTACCGGATTCATTAAATCGTATGATTTCTTGTATGCTTCATGATGGTCGTATAATCGGTATTTGTGGTGAAACAACTTTAGTTAACGAAGAAGGTTCATGGACAACTATGATTCAAGTTTATGAATATTACATTTCTCATCATCTTGCTAAAGCATTTGAATCACTTTTTGGATCCGTTACTTGTTTACCTGGTTGTTTCTGTATGTATCGAATTCGTACTCCTATAAAGGGTAAACCTTTAATCATAGCTAGTGAAGTCATTGATGAATATTCAGAAAATCATGTGGATACTTTACACAAAAAGAATTTATTGTCACTTGGAGAAGATCGTTATCTTACCACTTTAATGATGAAACATTTCCCTCAATATAAGATGACATTTACACCAGATGCTTATTGTAAAACAGCAGCACCTGATCGATGGTCTGTTTTACTTTCACAACGTCGTCGTTGGATTAATTCTACTATTCATAATCTTATGGAACTTTTATTCTTACCGGAAATGTGTGGATTTTGTTGTTTTTCAATGAGATTTGTGGTCTTTCTAGATCTTTTTGGTACAATTATTCTTCCATCCACCACAATATATATTATTTATCTTATATATGCTGTTGCTACTAAACGTCAAGATTTACCAAAGATTGCACTAATTATGTTAGCAGCAGTTTATGGTTTACAAGCAATTATTTTTATTCTTAAAAGACAATGGCAACATATTGGTTGGATGATAATTTATTTAATGGCATTCCCTCTATTCTCATTCTTCATTCCAATTTATTCATTTTGGCATTTTGATGATTTCAGTTGGGGTAATACACGTGTAGTAGTAGGTGAAAAAGGTAAAAAACAAATTATAACAACAGATGAAGAGAAATTTGATGAAAGTATGGTACCAAAGAAAAAATGGGCAGATTATGAACAAGAAATGTGGGAAGTTGGAACATCAGATTCACATAGTTCAGGAAGATCAAGAAATAGTGCAACTTCATATAGAAGTGGTAGTCAAAGAAATTATGAAAATGGTAGTCAATATGGTGGTAGTAATTATGATGGAGATTACTTCCGAGACACTAATTTAACAGCGCCGTCACCTGTAGATCGACGTGGTAGATCAAGATCACCTGTTCCAAGATATGCACCATCTGATAGTCGAAATTCAAGATCTTTTAGTGCAGTAGGAGATCATGATTATAGAAATTCAATTATATCAATGCCGAGAAGTAATTCAGAAATGGATGTTTATCCACCACAGGGACCTATAGGATCATATGGAGGTTCACATGATTATGATGGACCAACGGATGAAGAAATTTTAATGGAAATTCGAAATATTTTGCAAACTGCCAATTTAATGAACATTACAAAGAAACAAGGTATGTTTCAGGTCATTTTTAATTGTATCAATTCTAATAATTCTAATAATTCTAATAATTCTAATTATAATTTTTTTATATATATATATATAGTTCGAGAACAACTTTCAATAGTTTTTGGTATGGATATGTCATATCGAAAAGAATTTATTAACAATAGTATAGAATTGATTTTGCAGGGCAAACTTTAAAATTTCAAAATAGACATTTTGTCTTTGTATTTTTTATTTTTTTTTTTTTAAATCAATGATTAGTGTATTATCAAAAAAAAGTTCAATGTCACAATAGTTTCATGAGCATTTTACTTATTTACTATTAATTATCGTATTATGTATACACAATAGTGTGAAAAAACCATTGACATTATATTTTTTTTTTTTATAATGAACGATGGTAAAGAAATCTTTTTATTAACTTTATATAATTTTATTATTATTATTATTTTTTTTTTTTTCGTTGGAAAAAAAGTTAGAATTTTCTTTTTTTTGGATTATTGTTTTTGTTAACTTCCTAATTTAGAAGTATTTTATCATGTTTTTGGTTTCTATGTATAAAATTATATAATAAAATTTTTTTTTTTTATTAATTACCGTTCCAATATTTTTGAACTCTTTGTATCGCTAACGAATTGATACTAGATCAACTAGATAAACTAGCTAGCTAATACCCACGTGCTATGAAAATTAACATTAACAGTTAATTTTGATTTATAAAAATAGTAAATTAATTTGGTCAAAAAAAAAACACAATGGGAATTATTTTAAGTGAGGCTTTAGTAAAATTCGCCGAAAAGCCATTTCTCCGACAATCTACATTATATCTAGCCAACGTTAACTATAAATCGGGCCATTGCTAACCAAAAATCAGGTCAACTTTGTCGGCGAATCATTTGTAGTTGTCGACAAAATTGTTTATACCTTTTTTAAAGCGTATAAACTAATTAAGGGAAATTACCGAATCACTTAGTTGTTTTGGTTGATATTCCCGATAATAGTAAGATATCGGATAATTACTTGCATAATATTCCTAGATTTTTTTAATTTATATTGTATCTTATAATTTAAATATTGCAGTATAATATATACCGTAATACATACATAATCTGTAATTGGTTATAAATTTTTCATTTTATTAATTACGTCAATGCTGTCTAACATTTTTCATATATATATTGTTGTTAGACAAAACCTATCATCGACGAAAGATTTCGTCTTTCGTCAAAAGAATTTTAAAAAAGACTAACAAAAGGTGACGAAACTGACAAAAAAGTGACAAAACTGATGAAAAGTGATAAAACCATTGAAAGATGACGAAGCTAATAAAAAGGAATAAAAAATAATCTAATAATATATATCAATATAGTATTATAAGTATTATATGTATAGATAATAATTATTAAGTTAATATATGTAGTGACAAATTTAAGAGCCGAAATCTTATCTAATCAACCAAATAAATTTGTGTAAATTGTCATTTAAAAATCTGACTATTATATACAATTCATTAATTCTATATTTCTATATTTTGTCATCAAGGGAATTTGAAAAATTGGTATATTATTTCTGATAAAATAAATTGCATGTACTGTACGCCAACTGGCGTCCTGCGGTGATCATGCCAAGGGTTTAAAAAAAAAAAACTGCCATGCAAATGAATTACTGGTTAATCAAATTAGTAATATGTACATTAATAACATTGGTAAACTATGTCCCTTGGCTGTACTACAAACTTTTTTATCAATTGTTGACGATTAATTGTCATGTATCAAAGGATAATTTTTTATTTGTTCTAACATTTCGATCAGTGGTTAGGTTTCATACATTAAAACAAAATGCTAAAAGGTTTCATCTGATAACTATAGGTAACTATAAGACCTTTATTTATTTATTGATTTTTTTTTTTTTTTATGTGACAGAAAATACCGCAAAATTCTCGAAATAATAATAAAACGCCCATGCCCGTTATCATTTCGATCAGTGGTTAGGTTTCATACATTAAAACAAAATGCTAAAAGGTTTCATCTGATAACTATAAGTAACTATAAGACCTTTATTTATTTATTGATTTTTTTTTTTTTTATGTGACAGAAAATACCGACGATTTGATTGGCTATTTGCAATTATAGATCACATGCATGTTGGGTTGTTTGTAATACGAAATTTTCAAGTCTTATCAATTATGTGATAATCATGTGATATGGCCTAAATTACTGCTTAATTTCGTAATGCTGGTTAAAACCCAAATAAATCCAAATATTTGTGATTTTCAAAATAAATATTTTAAATTTTTAAACCAATTTATACGTGTCCCTGATAACGGTTACAGATAACGTGATATAACGTGACCAGTAATTAATTCCAGCGATTGTCTGCTGAAACTTACCGACAGTTCAAAGTTGGCCAAATTTATATTGCCTGACCCGAATTATACTTTTAATTTTGCCCAAATTATATTATTACACTGCATTAAAAATATTGATTTCCCTATGATTTGGCTTAAAAATATTGGTTTATATATGATCAACACAAATCGATATTATTTCCTGTCCCTGGTAGTAACCTATAAAAATATATACCAAGGATATATATATATGGAGTGTTTTTACAATTTTTCAAAAACTAAGTTTTTATTAGGTTTATGTAAATTTTTGTTATGGTTGACATTTTTCAATTATAAATGAAAATCGATTTGCATATGAAAAATAGAGATAATGTAAAAGAAATATTACACAATGTTGTTTAAGGCCAAGCACATAAAGAGATTACCAGATAGTCACCTGTTACATTTAACCAATCAAAATCATGAAATTTGATTAATTAGTCCAAAAATATAAATATATCTGATTATAATATTAAATAAACTTTCATGCATTTTTTTAATGTGAAATCTTTATTTTACTTACACAGTCTTTAATGTTAAAGATTAAATATAGATAATATAATACTTCAATATTTGAAATTTATAAAAATAAGAACTTAATTAAGCTTCACACCTTGCGATGTGCTTGTACATTACATTCCCAACAATCTACTTACCAATTAAATTTTTAAAATTAGCAATATCTTTATAAAACCACTTTTCAAGTTTTAATAAAAAAAATTTCTTGTAAAATTTTGGTAAATTCTATATTTTGCTTTAATTTCTAACCCTAACTTATTATTAATTTTTGTTATATAACAAATTGTTTTGATGATTGCATAATGTGATTTATATATTTGTTTTAAAACTAAATTTGAATTAAAACTGCCTAAAATTTTCTTATTATCTGTTTAATCATTTAACTGTTTAAATTGGTCAGTATTAAAATTGTTCTAGTAGAGTTGTTAAATTTTATAAGTTATATTAGTATATAAAATTCATATATACTATATGTATTTTTTTAATTTTGTTTATAAGCACAGTTTTTTAAATTAAATATATATTAGTATGTAAAATATGAAGAAAGTATATACATGTTCATATAAAAAAATTTTTTTTATGCATATTATAAAAGTTATAATACATTATATTTAATTCATTATCAGTTAATCGATTTGTTACAACATTTTTTGTTATATATAAATTTATAAAAAAAATACCTAAAATTACTACAATGCAAGACACCTAAAGACTAAAATGCTAATTCGCGACGAATTTGTTCCATTTTAAAAAAATTTATAATGAATTTTAATGTTTTATTGATTTCTTGTATTTTGATTGGTTAAAATTTTTTTTTTAGTGGCTAAAATTTTATTAATTAACAAATTTTTTAAAAATTAGCCAATAAACAAAGACCAAAACATCTGACTTGTCCCATTTTTGGTAATTTTTTAACATATTATATGAAAATTGTACATATTCAAAATAGTATAAATCAAAATATATAATAATTATTTTTAAAATAAAGCCACTAAGTTGTAGCAAATTAGCTTGGCTACAATATAGTAGCTTCCTTTTTTTTATATCTTTTCTGTATCATGAGCTATTAATTTTTGAAATTATTTTAGTCTTTAGGTGTCATGCACTGTATAAACTTTGAAGATATAATGTTTTTTTCCCTATATACAGTTAGACCTCTATAAATACAACTTTTATAAATGCAATACCTCTATAAATACATATGCTCTTATAGAATTTTACTCCCCTAAATACAATACCTTTCTAAATGCATGATTTTTTGCTGTTCCTACATAGTGCACTTATGGAGAATTGACTGTATTAACTTAAAATTAAATTTTTTAGAAATATAAAACAAGAAGAGAAAAAAAATTAAGCTTAAAAATCAGATTAAATTTTACCAATTTGTACAAATCGAAAATGAACTTTGCCAAAAACAAATATTTAACAATTTTAAAATAATAAATATATGTAAAAACATAATCTGAACAACTTTACTTAGAAGACAGAAGTAGATTACCTTGTAAGAAAAATGGGTTATTTATGTACTATTTAAAATTTTTGGAGTTTCAATATAAAATGTTTTGTTTGACTAGGTAACCTACTTTGGGCCTTATTATTCTACTTGGAATAAGATTAAAAAACATTTTTTTAAATTTTTTACTAAATAAATATAGAATTAAAATTAAAAAAATTTCTTTTTAAAAAAGTACAAAAAATTACATAATTTTTTAGAAGAGTAAGAGGCCCCAAATATCATGTCCTATATATATATATATAGTATAAATAGCAATAATATTGAAGTAAAATAGATTTTTAGAAATTGCAGATAGTTGCTATATAGTAAAGTCTTAATTCTACTATGTTAATTGATAAATAGGGATGAGTTGGTAGAAAAAGGCCAAAGTTTTTCCAAGTAAAAGTTTTCTTGACTTTAAGCTTAAATATCTTGACAACTATTTTAATAAATTTAATAAATTTTTTTTTATTTTAATTCTATATAATTTCAAGATTAAAATAAAAAAATTTTTAGCAAATTTGATTAAATAGTTGTTAAGATATTTTAATTTAAAAATTAAAAAAATTTTACTAAAAATAATTTGTCCCTTTTCTACTAACTCACCCCAAATATCAATTAAGTAAACTTGTTTGGAAGACCAAAATACATATATGGGGTGCGGACAATAGAAACAGCCCTTTTTTACATATATCATATCTTATTTTGAGATAATTGAGTTTAATCATTTGTTTTGATTTTCAGACTGATCCGGAATTAATCAAATTTCGCGATTTTGATTGGTTAAAGGTAGCAGGTGACTATCGGATAATCTCGTGATATGTTGGCTCTACGAAGCCTCGTGTAATTTTTCTTTTACATTATTTTGATTTTTTATTATGCAAACCGACTTTCATTTATAATTGAAAAATGTTAATCATGTCAAAATTTATATGAATCTATTAAAAACTCATTTTTCAAAAAAATGTAAAAAAGGGCTGTTTCTATTGTCCGCACCCCATATATTAAAATTTTATTAAAATAGAAAAATTTTTATTATTTAACTTTTAATTTTTACATTTATTGAATAATTTTTTTAAAAAATTTTAATTTTTTCGTTGAATGTAAAAATCAAAAGTCAATTAATAAAAAGTTCTTTAATTCTTATAAAAATTTTTGTAGTAAGTGTATTTTAACCTGCTAAATAAGTTTACTTAAGCAATTTTAATGATTTGCTTAGTTAAATTTAGACTTTACTATGTAGTGACTTTTATTGATCATGGGATTAAAGATATTTAAGTGGAAAATCACAAATAAAGGGTATAATTTCATATGGTTACATAGCAGCAATCAATTATAGCCAACCCTTGATACTTCGTTTTGACCATATAATGAACTAATACTATATACAAAAAAAGGAAGCTATTTAATTTCAAAATTCAATAGAAAATAACTATTAAAATCAGTTAGGGTAGTGACAAATATTACGTAATATTTTTTTACTATACCCTCTACCACCTTCTCCATATAAGATAAATTTGATTGGCTGTTATAAATTTATATATCTAATGTAAGACAATTAGTGACCCCTCTCAGAATATTATGTAATATTTGTTACTACCCTTATTTAGATAAAAATTTTTCTTACCGCGCAGGCCAAAGACTTTACTTTGTAATCTGCACAGATTTGAGTTTAGGTTCTTTAATAATTTCGCCATTAATTACTCAAAAAATACACTTTTTTTGGAATTTATTCAAATAGACACACAGATTTGCCAAAGTTATTTAGCACTATAATAAAAATAGAGGTAAAGTTTTTATTTTGGTAGCTTCAAATATTTTATTTTTATATCATATATGACATTTTTACTAAATATTATTAAACTACACAAACAAATTAGATTCTAATGCAGAAGAGCTATTGTCATACTTGTACTTGGAGTTACACTTCAAGCATCTAAAGCTGCATCTACCTAACTTACTAACTAATGCATGCCAGAGGATCTAAATTCAACTGGTAATTTCAGTTAGTGCAATTTCAAGTAGCTTCAAACACTACATAATATAACTTAGAGTTATGATTACACTACCTTTAGCTAAGTAGTCTACAAATATTATTTTGCTTTTTTAGTTAATCCTAAATATAATTATTTGCGCTATTTATTGACAAAGATTTATACTACAGTTAATTAGTTGTGCATATGCATACAAATATTATTCATCGTAATAGTATTCACCATAGAGAACCTTTGATATAGTGACAATTTCTCAATTACATTGTTGGACATCTGGTAATTTGAATTGGATAATGTTGAAGACAGTCTCGGGATTCAGGTAATCGAAAGATAATAAATGAATCAACACATACACAAAAAAAAATATGGAACCGTGGGAGCTCTGCACAGAACTGGGTACGTGAAAGAAAAAAAATTTTTTTTTTGTGGTCTCAATCTGGTCACAATCTGTTATTAATTTCATACTGATTTTTCACAATTGTAGGCAAAGTATTTACCCAGATTGAGATTTGGCGAAAAGGACTTGGATACAAAACCATGGGAACTTGGGACGAAGAAAATTTTGTGGTCACGATCTGTTATTAATTTCATACTGATTTTTTTACGATTGTAGGCAAAGTATTTACTCGAATCGACAGGACTTGGATACAAAATCTTGGAACTTGGAAAGGAATCGGGACAAAGGAATTTTTTTTTTGTGGTCTCGATCTGATCACGATCTGGTTACGATCTGTTATTAATTTCATACTGATTTTTCACGATTGTAGAAAAAGTATTTACCTGGATCGAAATTTGGTAAACAGGACTTGGATACAGAACTGTGGAAACTTGGCACAGAATCGGATTGAAATTTTTTTTTTTGTGGTCTCGATCTGATCACAATCTGGTTACAATCTGTTATTAGAGAACTTGGAATGAAGGAATTTTTTTTTTCGTTACGGCACAGTTGACAAATCACAGGTGTTATAGAATTTTCTCTTTCTGCTAGCAATATACAAGTACTAATTAAAATTTATAAGTCCAATGTTTCAACTTATGAGTTTAAACAAAATTGGTCAAGAGTAACTTGTAATAAGAGAAGCCATGTTATTAGTATAGGATTGGGAAAATATAACTTGTAATGAGGAAAGCCATATTATTAGTATAGGATTGACATTAATATGCCGTATATTTACGAATTTGATATATTATATTTATTTTGTAATATATAAAGCTTTATTTTATAAATGGAATCTAGAATGTTCCCAATTTATTAATTTGATTTCAAATTACAATTATAAATCTAATACTATATTTATATGTTCCACTTATCCTACTTAGTAGATTATTTCAATAATTCCACTTTGTTAGAATAGCCAACTTGATAATAAATGAACGCCTTATGTCTAACTCTATTTTTAAAATAAAATAGAGTTATGAAATTTGATATTAGAATAAAACTAATCTTTGCTATTTGATGAAGAGCTTGTTGCTTTAAAAGTTTCAAGCTCAAAGACTGTTCTTTTCTGATTAAATTCCCTTTAGGGTTTCTCAAATTCAAATCAAATCAAATATTGGATCAATTTGAATTTGATCAAATCAATTGACCCTGATTTGAATTTGATTTGATTCAAATATTTGAATTTGAATTTGATTTGAATTTGAATTTTTAATAGTAATTTTCAAATCAAATCAAATATTTGTCAAATCAAATCAAATTTGACCATATTTGAATTTGATCAAATCAAATATAGTCAAATTTGAATTTGAATTTGATCAAATATTTGATTCAAATATTTGAAGATCAAATCAAATTGCGGAACCCTAATTCCCTTGAGTATCTTCTAATCCAGTTTTGGATTGTGTCAACTTTAGGCACATGATCTTTGTCGATTTCTCCAGAATATGCAAACCTTAATAATTCTTCATGCATCTTTTTGGCTATTAATTTGTCCTTGAAGTTTAGGTTACTATTCAAAAAAAGTTGTTTTAAAATACTAACCACCTTAGGTTTGATTTTTTTTCACCATCTTTTTTGCCGAATCTTGTATTTCCCGGAAGTGCTCACCCCTTGGGCAACTGGAATTCATCCTCCAAATTAGTGTCTTGATTACCCATTACAGCCAATTTTTGATAATGCATAAATGCATTTTGTTTATCTGTTTTAACTTCAATTCCACTAGAATTTTTTATTTCAGCAGATTTTTGAAGGTAAATGAATGCGTTCTGTTCATCCTTTCTGATTCTACTTTCTAAAGAATTGTACAAAAGTAAACTAATTATTTTTATTATTATTATTTTAACTAAAAAACGTTTATTTGTCATAGCAAAATATTCGAAGTGAAATAGATAGTTTAGATAATTCCTACCATCAATATCCATCTCATAATAATCATCCATGTTATTGAAATTTATATCCGTCTTACAAAAAAAGTAAGTTAGTAACTTCGTGCATCTAGATCTTAAAATTACAACTTACTCTCTATGTCAATATCTTTGACTATCCTATTACTCGTAGAAACTAAAGCTACTAAAGCTTATTGTAAGCATCAATTTTTTTTTGTTTTTTTTTATGTTATATACCCTGTATTGTTGAAATTGGAATTGTCCAATCGGATGTGGGTTTTGTATGTATCGAAACTATCAGCTTTGGGCGAACAATTGGTACATTGGATAATTTGGCTATTTCTGCTAGGGTAAAATCTCTTTACGACCCTATGTAAGGCGATTCCTTAGCACATATAAATCCAGCTAGTGGACCTTCTACAGGCTATTCCCAACAATAAAATTTTGAGATTTCAGTCATTGTTTTAACTTTTACTTTTTTTTTGATTTGGATTTTTTTTTTATTTGATCTGGAGTCTCTACTATCTTTATCGTCATGATTTATTGTAATTTGTGCCAATGATATTCCTGCTAATCCTTTCACTGCTTTAACTATATCCCCACCTTCAACCAAGTCAAATCCAATCCTAATATATCATCTAATGCTATGGCCGATCTAATATATTATCAAAGCATTAAATTGTTAGTGTTTTATTAGTTTTTATATAAAGCTTTACATATAAAAAATTTAATATTACGTTTGCATGATAAGAGTCAATGGTTGTCTTAGCTTCCCCTGGCTCCAAAAACAGCTATCTTTTGACCTCAATAGAGTATCATATATGCCAATGCACTATGATAGTCATCAATTCTGAATTGTGATAGTATGCACTATTGTCTGAAATTATAATTATCCACTTTGGCTTTTTTTTAATAATTCAAATACTGCCTCAAATGAAGAAGCAGTGAACCACACATCTTGTTTTGTGTTTGTAAACCAATGATCAAATGCTTGAACATCTAGCTCATCTATACCTTTTATTTTTTTAAAAACTAGAATAGTATGCAAAGTCCAACACCTTTTACCAAAAAAATCTTATTTGGTTTTGCGAACTGATTTTGGAAGAATTCTCATTTTATAGTTAGCTACAATTAGAGTACCATCGAAATCCAACTGAGCTAAAGTTGTTTTGAACTAAGCATTAAGATAAACCTTATGTGCTTGGTGACCTAAGTAATGCTTTAATTGATTTTGAACTTCAAGAAATTGCCTTTTATAATTGTTAGTCACACAGTTCTTTCACTAATCAAAAAATTTTTTATAAAACCGTTCACACTTGGAACATCTTAAAATATGTAAAGCTGAGCATTCTTCTCCAAAAGCATAAGGAAGACAATAGTCAATACAAGGATTATGTGAAATTGTTCTATCTGGCAATATCACTAATTCTCGTTCAAATTTTTGCTTAAAATAGCGTCACAAATATTCAATCTGTGAAAGTATCTTGTTTTAATAAATTTTATATAAAATCGCTAAGCCACTGTCGAAGTACTAATAAAGTACTGTTTTGGGTCAAAAATCGGCTTAGCCAATTTTTTTAATTTCGACTAAAATCACTAGTTTTAATATTATAGTATTACATTAAATAAGAACTTTTATATAGAATACCAGGAATTTTTTAACATTTGAACCCATAAATAGTACCAACGTCTTTAGAGTTCAATAGTCTAGAACCATAATGACTTTTAATCTAAATATATATATATATATATTGTGTCCCAGATAAGAATTTGTCCCAATTTGGAATCTGGCCTAATCCTACCTCTAACACTAGCCTAACCCTAACCCTAAAGTCACCTAAAGTCCTAATTCTGCTACAAAATTCTCATCTGGGGCAGCCCGATTCCGAATCGGGCATCGGGACACAACATATACGTATGTATATTCTGCACTTGTTTTTTTTACCAAAAAAAAAAATATATATATATAAAAACCAATATTACTATGTAATACTTATTTAAACAAATTTTTTTTCTTTATTCGTGATTTTGATCTTAAGCTACAATTTTGGAATAAATTGAAATTGGTAAGTATAGTTTTATATAATTCTTAATCTAACTTTAACTATTATAACTTCTACTTATTATTCATTTTAAAACTTTAATCTGAGACATAACCAAGAGCAATGGCAATAGTGATAGATTCGTGATCAGTGAAGACGAAAGCATAAAAAATTTTTTAACAATAGCTGAATTTGATTTAGGTTTCTTGCCTGGTCGTCTATCCTGGGTGTAGAATATGCGAATCTTTGATGCTTAGTTAAAAAAGAAATTGTTGGAAAATATTTTTTGCAAACAGTATAACAGTGTCTAATATAATTTTTTGAAGAAAGAGATAAAAAGTAGCATCATATAATGGTATTTTAATAGAATCAAAATACTCTAAATGTGAATTGCATTTAAGTAGTGACAGTGACTATTCTTTCCTTTAATTAATGGTATTAAAAACCCATTGCTTGTACTCAATAATACAGCAGCCTCCTTAGCCTGTTAGGAAAATAGCATAATAAATTATTACATTTTCAGATATCTAAAGAATATCAATATAGGTTACAATAACTTTCAATCCAAGACCATGGCACAAATAAGTTATCGTTATTTTCATCGTGGTTTTCACTATTTTTCTCATATTTTTGTTTTCTAACTCATTCTCGTTTATTGAAAATGAAAAAGGGTTTGTTTGTTCATTAATATATTTAGCAAAAACTAGCTTTCTATAAATAAGGTCTTTTTTTTCACAAATCAGCAAGGGCTTGGCCAGTATAACAAAAATTTTAAAGCCCAAGCTTATAGTTCTGTACATTTTTTTGAAAATCCAAGTGATTTCCAAAATGATCAATTGGTAAAGTAATCTCAGCAACTTTTTTGGATAATGATAACATGCTTCGTTTTACTGGATTATACACCGATTGGCCTGGAGCGTGAGTACAAATTGTCAAATAATTTAAATTTAAAGAACAAAATAATTTACAATATTGAAAGATACTTTTTAAATGCTACAGATTTTCATCTGGCCCACTATCAACCAAAAGAACCCACAATGGTTTGACCTCATCGTTATATCTAAAAACTCTGTTAAACCTTCTATTAGATACTAATGATAAATATTTATTATGTGCATAGCAGATGAAGAGCCAAGGTGCCACTGTGCTTTAATAAAAATTGAAAGTTGACCAACTTGCAACAATTCATTAGTTCCTTTGGATTGATTAACAAATAAACAGAAGGTACAAGTTTTTGTGAAGACCCGATTAGAAAATCATGATCAGATACTAACACAAGCTTAAGAATTGTTTGCATTGTCTCGAAATGTCTTCCTACAGCAGGAATGCCAACAAATACCTTTGTTTTGTTGTTCTGTGACAGTATAACAGATGATTAGCAAAGACAGAGGCAAAGTTTCTAGCATTTTTTACTAATGCCAAACAATAGTGCCCATCAACATGATACCTTTTTTCATTCCGGTTAACTTCTGCATTAGGGTCATGTTATGAAAGTTTCAAACTTATATATAATTTTACAAGAGCTTTTAATAAAGTATTCTAAATAATAATAAAATATATAACACTCCAAGGGTGAGTTAGGGCAGTGTCATTAATTACCTGATTATTTTTTATCAGAGGCCTATCTGCCTCCCTCTTCTTTAATATATATATAGTCAGGTTCTTATATATAATTTCAACTTTTTTTACCCCTCTCTTCCCTAAAAATCATCTGATTTTTGTCACTCCCCTTATATGTTATAATCCAGAGTACTCCATTAACAACCCTAGTTCCAGTAAATTAGAAATCATGTAATTTTGCCATGTTATATATAGAATACTGGCTTTATTCTTGAAAACCAATTTACCAGAAATTAATACAAAATTATGATAATTTACGACCCTACCTGCAATTCCAACTAGAGCCAGGTGATGGTAAGCTTTTGCTGAAAGAGTATGATTATTTCAGGGCAAAATATAAATACTCATTGTATTTTCTTCTAATAAACTACAGAGATGATTAATGGTTCTGACTTTTATAATTTTACGCTGCTTTTGAGTATAAATCTCTTCAAATTCGATATAGAAGTGTATGTAATTGTGCAGATCTGAGTATTCAAAAAGTAAGGGGGTCAGCCAGAAGAATCATACCTTATACCAGTTGCTCTTTTTCAAGTATTTTTTTTTTTGAAATTTTTTTTGACTTGTCGCATGTCTTTTTAAATTTTCTAATTGAATATCTTGATCTTTAATGCTTTTTTTTAGATTGAAAATCTGGGAAGAAAAATTTCTATGATTTTTAGGTTAATAGTAATCTTGCCATATCTTGTAATTCACTCAATTCTTTTTCTAACTCTTTTTTTTAGTAGTGCTGCTTTTTGTACAATAGCATTATAATGAATTTGCTTATCGGATATTGGTTGTTCAAGTACTAACAGCAGCGATAATGATTGTAACAGTTGGGATTGTCTATCTGAAGCATGTGTTATATATTCATACAATTGTACTAGGGTTTTAGATATCTCGATATTTTATCTTCAATCTCTTTTTTAGAAAGTTTAACTTAACTAACTTTTACTTATTATTGCATTCTTCACATAGAACTTTTTTATTAAGAGATAGAGAATCTTATAATAGGTGAATGTATTAGTAAATTTATGAAATTTGTTTTGAGGATTTTTATATACATATTTTTTGTTAAAATTTGGCATAAAGAGAAATGCTTGCATTTTTTGATCGTATTTTAATGCTTAACAAAATAATTCAGAATTTTGATTTGTACAATGATAAAATTTTTATTTCTTTTTATTTTATTTTGATTATATAATAATAAATCATTTTTCTTTTAATATCTAATTACATGGTTTTTCTCACTATCTGCAAAACTTCTATTTTTTTAGGTCACTTTTTCTGCATCATTTTTTTTGCATTGTTTTTTTTTACCCGAGTGCATATTACAGTTTTCTTTTATTCTTGTTATCCTATAGTTTTGGCTTACTATTTTCTTTTAAAGATTAACTTTTTTTTTTGTTGCAAGTTCCAACATTGACTACTAATTATATAGTACCTAGCCTTGCGCTTGGCACTAAGCTTAAAAAAGTACCATGGCAACGTTAGCAAAATTCTATCAAGAAAGCTTAAAAAGGGTTAGAATATTTCTTGGGATTGGCTAGTTATTTCTAATTTAAGTTGCTATGAATAATAGCATAAAATAATTATTGTTTTAAATATTATTTTCATTTTTCTTTTATAACTAATAATTTTTTTATTTTTGAAACAATTAGTTCAGTTTTCAGATAGTTATTATTGCACTTTGCAAAAAGATGTAGTCTTTGCAGGATGCCATGTTGAAATTTGGAATTTTACCAATTTCAAACAAAACTTTTAAATGTGTATCATAGTATTAATAACAATTCATTTAATTGTCTGAGACTAATCAAAAATATGATTAATAGACAATATAAAATCAGAAATTTTCTCAATGATTGTCACAAAAAATGTAGAACCGTATCTTTTTAAGGCGCTATAAGGAATTGTATTTGTTTTAATTGAGAATCAAATTATCCTTATGCTAAAATTTCAACAAGTAGAATATATGTGATGCTCACAAATGCATGTGTGTGAATTAACCCGAATATATACAAATGTATGTGCACGAATATATGTATATGAATACGCAATAGCACAACTCTAATAAAGCTTGTTTCGATGCCAAAATTTTAATCAATTATAAAAATAATTTTTTATTAATACTATCCTTTATATATATCTTTTATAAATAACTACAGAATTTATGGCCGAATGGACTTATCATAAATGTGTGTATACAAGCCCGAGTTTATTTTATTCTATCAATTTTTAGAGACATGAGTCTAGTATATACCAAGAGATTATTTCATAAAAAGACCAGATCTAAAATGCATATACAATTGATTCTGTAGTTTGCAATCATATCTAAATTCATAATAGGTCTATTTTGGAGTATACACATATTTATTAATAAATTGCACAGTTTAAGTTTAACAGATTTAAAATTAGATTGTATATACTATAAACTGCCATATAGAAGACCTGGGTCTTTTATACCCTACCAATATTAAATCTAAGATTCGGGTTTAGTACATAGATGGAAAGTTTTACTATTAGAAAGAAAATTTTAAAAAGCATTTGTTTTTTATTCATAATAAGCAGTAGGGGTCTTAATGGGTCAGGTTTGGACCTGATCTAGGTCAGACCTATTGATGCCACCAAAATTGATTTTTGAAAAAGGCCTTCATTAGAGAAAATTAAAATTTTTTATAAGGAAGAGCAAATAAAATTTATATAAATATGTTCCTTATAATTTCGTTTATTCAAAAAAAGTATCAAATACAGTGGCCTACCATAAAAACTAACTATATTTTAATATTTTAGGGACCCTCCTCTGGCTTCAATGCAATCAACAACCCGATCAAGCATGCTGACGACCATCTGCTGACACAACTCGGGTGGGATCTCGCGCCACGATTTTTTGACGATCACATCCAACTCCTTGAGATTACCCGGCTTCGTTTTGCGACTTACGGACCTTTTCACTTCACTCCACAAATTCTCGATTGGGTTTAAGTCGGGGCTCTGTGGGGGCCACTCCATCACACGTATTCGAGTTTCTTTAATAGCTTCCTTTGCTGGCTTAGCAAAGTGGGGTTTGGCATTATCTTGTTGAAAAATTGGACGACCACGATTCTCTTTTCCTGGAAAATTTTCTACCGCGGGACGAACATACTTACGGAGAATTATAGCATGTGACTTTCCAGTTACAGACGACTTCAGAGGGACAAGAGGACCGACCCCGTACCAAGAAAAACAGCCCCAATACATACGGCCTGGACTACGCTTAACAGTGGGTCCCACACAATCCTGTTTCCATTTTTCGTGCATTTCACGCCAGACAAGACCGCGAAACCCTTGGAAAATACGAACGGTAGTTTCATCAGACCATAGTACACGCTTGAAATTCTCTAAAGACCAACCTCTATGTTCAAGAGCCCAAGCTAACCTTTTTTCTGCATTCTCGGGCGAAATCAACGGTTTTGGAGTGGCGACACATGACATCAGGTTTGATTTGTGCAAAGCACGACGTATAGTACTCAAAGAAAATGTTTTTTCATTTTGAATGTTAAAAAGGTTTGTAATTTGTTTGAGATTTAGGCGGCGGTTACCGTTAACAACTAAACTCTTCAGGTTGTCCCGGTCGGTTTGAGCGAAATCAGGAGGACGTCCAGTGCGGTTTTTTTTTTTTTGCACCGCACAGGTGCCCGAGCCACGGTATTCATTTATTGTGTTCCACACGGCTGACTTTCCACAGCCAACAAAGGCCGCAATGGTACGAACGGAATCACCTCTTAAATGGCCATAAACTATGGCGCTTCTTTGTGCTTCGGTTAAGTCTTTCTTGCTTCCCATTATTCGTGAAAAAAAAGATTATCTATTGTTTTGCCCAATTCTGCTAATCTGTATTAAATAAATATACCTTTTTTATTTTGCGTAACGTTGCATAGGTATCACGCGACGTTCTGGCGAAATTTGAGCCGATTTTAATAAAAATTAAATTTTTTATGAATTTTTTTTTAAAAAGGAAATTTTTTGAAAATTTTCAAAAATCGATTTTCGCAATAATTCGAAAATAGTAATTTGGCTTGTCTTGTGCATAACTCCTGCGCGAGTGAATAAAATCATGTGAAATTTTAGTATGTTGTGCCTTATGATCTACCGAACACGTGATATGAATTTCGTGCAGCGTTTACTTACCTTGTTTTGAGCAATTAAAATTCCAAAAGTGTCCACAATATTATGGTAGGCCACTGTAATTTCGTCTTTCAAGTAAAATAGATCAAAAACAATTTCGTCTTTAAATTTTAATTTCGGGGTTTAGAACCCGAAATGCTTTCGTCCTCATGTATAGTCAGGCCCACTTGGGTCAAAACCCGACCAGGTCTGACCCACCTCATGTCAAACCCGAATTTGGATCTGACCTGCCTCATGCCAAACCCCGACCTGGGTTTAACCCGCCTTATGTTAAACCAACCCGGGTCTGACCCAACCCAACCCATATTGATCCAGGTCAACGGGCCATATAGAGAGGCTTACAAATTTTATCGAGGTTATGCATTTAAATAAGCCATTCAAGTTATGAATAATTTTATATATTTTACAATACTTAATAAATAAAAACATTTTATAATCTATGTTTAAAATAAGTTATTCAAGTTATAATATTTACTATTTAATTTTACCTATAGAACTTAGTAGTATAAAAAGCATTTATTAATCTAAAATCCACAAATATAAAGGATGTTTATTAGTCTAAGTATTAAAATAAAATTCATAAATATTGACTGTTTAATTTACCATTTTGAATTTTTTTTTGAGTCCCATAAGTCCTATGATTATAATATAGTAGTCACTTTGACTTAGTATTCCAATTTGATAAAATTTTTCCAATCAATTAGTTGCCACAACTAATCGATTACAAATATCACATGACTAAATAATAGATTAGTTGTTTAGTTGTTTAAATTGTTTAGTTTGTAAGTTGTAAAGTGGATATTACAAAAAATATTTCATCTTTAAAATTATAGTAATGATACTTACAGATTTAGCAAATCATTAGAAATTAAACCAAATAATGCATTTTTACAAAAGCATTAAGACTTTATGGTTATCCGTTAAGCAGATGTAGTATCACTTCATATTTAATATATAATTACAAATTGAACCAGGCATGGGCAATTAAATAACTAGTTATAAATCCCTGGGTCGAATAGCGCAGTGGTTAGCACTTCGGGGTCCTATTCGCAAGGTCGCTAGTTCGAGTCTAGTGAATGACAGAAACTGTGTTAGAACCACGAATAGCAAAAAGATCATGATGAGGCGTTGAATTCTCTACCGTTTTTGAACATGGTACTACAACAGTAATGAGTTGCATGACATAGCCACGAGATCATGCGGCACCCAGAAAAGGAAAAATCTGACAAGAAACGTCGTAAACATAAGGACTATCCACTATAAAAAGGAACAGGATGAACGACTGAATTAGGAAGTAAGAAATCAGGAACCTAATGCTATACTGACTAAAAATGGAAAAGTGGCTCTCAGGGTAGATGAAAAACAGCTGACCTAGATAGCATACCGGTGGGATGTGTAGTCCCTTTAAGCTGCCTATGACCATATAGTACAGGGCACCAGATGTAGTTGACCTGCTAGAGTCAGCCAGGAAAAACAGACGATTGGGGGAAGGTATAGATTAGAAATCCCCTGTATATGTAAAAATGTAAAATGACCTTTAAATAATGAGTTAATAAAAAGCAGTCACACGCCACTTCTGGGTAGTTCCCAGTAGGAAAACATAAAAAAAAAATAACTAGTTATAAATAGGTGACTTTTCATAGGACTGGAGCCTTATGTATGAGGTTTTGAATTTAAATACTGTAATTTATATTATCCTCAAAATTTGTAGTATAATATTGAATAAAAATTTAATTGTTTATTTGTTATATATAAATTTTAAGCGCACGTACGCATACAGACATAAACTTGATTAATAATTCATAAAGTTATAAAAATGACAATCTCTGCCAATAACTAATCTTTATTATATACATGTACTTTTCAATTCTTATATTATAAATTATTAAGATATTATATATATAGTATATTAAATCTCGGTATGAAAAATTTTGAAAATGTATATTTATAGTGACATCTATCAATTAAACATCGCCTTTGTTGATGAAAGTTGATCAAATGTTTCACAAATCATAAACCATATCTTAACCATTCTAATCCAAATACTAAATGCTTATCTGAAAAAGCTTGCTAGAATGGTTTATAATGCAACAATAAATAGCTAATAAAGTGATTATTTAACATAACCATAAGGAGGATTATTTATCGTTAACTATAAATAGCTGTTAGAATGATTATTTTTTAACACTAATTATAAAAAAATTATTAGAATGATTATTTAACACTAATCATCAAAAGTTGTTAGAATGATTATTTAACGCTGACTACAATAAGCTGTTATAATGATAAAGAGCTGTTATAATGGTTGCTTAATTCGCTATTTTGATTTTTATGTATACTCACATGACGGTCATCTTTATTTGATACTATTTTAGAAAATTTGAAAAGACATAGATTGTTTATCTATATTTCATAGAATATCATAACCACAATATAGAAGTTGGATTTTTATACTAAATTTAATAATAAAATCTGACGGATATCCATTCAATTTAATATGAAAACAGATAATGGATCCAAGCTCTACTATAATAGATATATACTGTAAATAATAGATATTGTATGGGTTGTAGTAAATAAACCAGTTTCACACGAGTTCATATTCCGTGCTAAGGCACGGGATTTAAATATTAACCTGTGTATGGGGCATGCTATTTATTGCGTGATATTTTTTACTTAGTAGCCACCCCTATCCATGTATGGTGTGATCACTTTATCTAATTTTGATTAATTAATACAATATATAAACATGATCACCATATGGGCTGATTTATGGAATTGCCAATAACTTTTGATATACTAATCTATTTTTGAATAATTTTGTTACCAAAATGTTGGTCTCGATGAGACAGTTCTAATGAATCCAAAATCATCAAAATCCAATCACAGGATCCCAAGATAATTAAGATTTTGTATAATTTTACATTAACTTTTACTATGTAGACAATCAACGTATGGATTGGTTTTCATATATGAAAACCAATCCATACGTTGATTGTCTACATAGTAAAACCAATCCATACGTTGATTGTCTACATAGTAAAAGTTAATAGTAAAATTATACAAAGCTTAATTATCTTGGGATCCTGTGATTGGATTTTGGTGATATTGGATTCATTAGAACCGTCTCATTGAGGCCAACATTTTGGTAATAAAATTATTCAAAAATAGATTAGTATATCAAAAGTTATTGGCAATTCCATAAATCAGCCCATATGCTACCTCTGATGCAAATCTTACGTTTTTGATACTCCTGCACTTACTTTTTGATACTTCTAAATGTACCCTAAAAATTTTATTACTTTTTTGAGACAGCAATTTTAAAAAAGTCACGTGATCGCTGCGATTAAAATTGACCAATGGAATTGCAGATAAGATTCTAATAAAAGGCTTAAAGTTTTTTTTAATCAGAACTAATTTTTTATTATGCCATTATTATTTGAATTTCTAATAAGAGCTGCAGAGATGAAAATTACCATTCCAATAGTAGTAAACACATTAAAATTGGCTTAGTGTATCACGAGATATGAGTAAAAAAATTTTCGTGAATTTTTAAAGTTTTTTTAAAAAAACTAAAAATTCGCGAAAATTTTTTACTCATATCTCGTGATACACTAAGCCAATTTTGATGTGTTTACTACTATTGGAATTGTAATTTTCATCTCTGCAACTCTTATTAGAAATTTAAATAATAATGATATAAAAAAAAAATTAGTTCTGATTAAAAAAAACTTTAAGCCTTTTATTAGAATCTTATCTGCAATTCTATTGGTCGATTTTAATCATGGCAGTCACGTGACTTTTTTAAAATCGCCGTGTCTCAACAAAGTAATAAAATTTTTGAAGTACATTTAGGAGTATCAAAAAAGTAAGTACAAGAGTATCAAAAACGTAAGATTTGCACCTCTAATCATGTATTCATAGTAAAAATCATGTGATAAATGGCATATCCCTATGTAACGGGTTATTTAACATACCTATATAATAACTATCTTATAGCACATAACAATCCTGTACCAATAAATAAATGAAAAAAGCACGGGTTGTCACATAAAACCCATACAATAAACTTGATTAAAAATGGTTAAACTTAATCTACCATTTAATGGTAGGTCTAATATCCAGTAGTGATTAAAAAAAAAGGTCAATTCAAATCTAATATATAAAATGATTCGACACTTAAAGAACCACTTAAAATTATTAATATCATTAATAAATATGAACTACATTTATTATTATTATTATTATTATTATTAATCTGTTATGTTAAAAATCGTCCTCCTAATCATTTTTCAATCAGCGAAATTGAAAAATAACAACTGTAAGCAAAGTACTGACTCTATGATTGGTATTTACGAATAATAGTGCCTTTTTGATTTGGAGACTACCTAGTTGGTGTAAAAACTGGCAAAGTTGAAATAAAAAAATGCACACCAGATACATCTCAACCTGAGAAGTATAATTAGTTATCAATCAATAGTTGTGTTTTCTGTTATATCATTACGATTAATAATAATAGTTGTTTACGTAGTTGATTAATATAATTATAGTAAGTTGATAACTAGTTGATAACTAGTTGATAACTAACAATTGATTGTAATCGAACTAGTTGATAATAAATAAATTGATTAGTTGTTTAAATTTTTTTTAAATCAATTAGTTAAGAATTGCCAACTAGTTGGTTTTTCAACTAATGATTTGGAACACTACTTCAACTTCATTATATTTCATGGAACTCAATTAATTATTCACTGTATTTCCCTTTTATAAATAAATAAATTTCATAAAATGAATATAGGATGGCTATTTATATTGTATTCGCGGACTCATGGAACCCAAAAAATTACAAAGATTGTTGATCTAAATAAATCAAAGTTCGATAATCTAAGTATTTAAAATAATCTATTTATGAATATTGCTTTTAATTTCAATTAATAAGTTCATTTAAACATTTAAAATAAGCTATTTATAAGATACGTTAATGTTGTAAATATAAAAAATTTTTATTAATTTAATCCATAACTATTTAAATATTTATTTATTTGTATTCGGTTAGTTGGGAGTATAAAAATTATTTGCATTACATATATTAATACGACTAAATACCCTGGTTAATTATATATAACACATGTTTGATTCAAATAACCAATTAAGAAGTTGTGACCAATAAAATTACTATATTAACCCAGGTCTGACCTGCTTGAGTTTTTTCTGACCCAGGTCTGACCTGACCTGAGTTTTTTTTGACCTGAGTTTGACCCGACTTGGGTTTGATCTGACCCAACCCAACCCAGGTTGGATCTGACTCGGGTCGGGTTGGTTAGACCCGATCTAGCTAAGACCTCTAGTGAGCCGTCTAGATATAAAAAAAACTATAATGCATACTCAGATCTAGTACATAAGAGTCTTATATCTGGAGGTCTTGTATATAGCAGTTAATATAATGTACCGGTACATATTTAATATTTTTATATTTAATAAATTAGCCAATCAGATTTTGTTATATTATATTATGTGGGGGGAGAGAGATAGGCCTCTTATTAGCCTTAAATCCCCTGATAAATGTCTCTACCCTAATAATAAAGTTAATAACTAAAAGTAAAATTTGATATTACACAGTTACTTTAAAAGTATCTATATATAACCTGTTACACTCTGTTACACTACTTTATAAAAAGCTAATATAAACTTTGTCAAACCCATCAAAAAGCAACATAGGATTTCTTTTCAAATCTCTTCTATCTAGTATTAATAGTGAGAATAAACTCAACTATAAAGAAAAAACAACTAAGTAAAAAAAAATAAAAAAAATAAAAAAAAAGAAGAGAATTAACTACAAAATCTAAATAAAAAACCAATGTTAACAAAATTAATAAAAATGAAAGATAAGAGAGCCAAAAAAAATTCTATGCTAATGACATAGTCTAACAAAGAAAAGAAAAAACAAAAACTACAAAAAGAAAAAAAAAGAAAAAAGCATCTAAGTACTACTAAAGACCAGTGAAACCAGTGCTTAGAGATAAAAAATTATTTAATATTGCACAGACACATTTCTGTCAAAGTATTATATATATATTAAAAAAAGCAATAGAAAAAAAAGAAAATTATATCTAAAAGAAAATTCTAGAAAAAAATTTTTGTTTAACATTTTTCTTTAGATCATTTTTACATGTTATTTATTGTTTATTTCGTATATATCAAAACTTGTTTCCAAATTGAACAGAGTAAACATTGCTAATTTTTTGGAGAGGATAGGCTAAATTTCATACTTTTTAGCAAAAATTTGAAAAATCAAGAAGAAATAACAGAAGTACCAAAAGATGTAGAAAGCATAGATTTTATACTTTGAAGAATAATATATTTAACCAAAAGTAAGCTTCTGCTTATACTTCTATTTTTTTTAACAAAAAACTTTAGAATTGTAGCCCTACTATGTCTTTTATAGTAACAAAGTTTTCTACTCAAAGAGTCAAACCCAAAAGGAGAGTTCTTTTTAGCTCTATTTCAGTTTTCTTATATCTGATCTGAAACCTTTTATCTAAGTTGCTTCTAGATTATATACAAATATACTAACTCCAAAGTTGTTATAGATCAGTATTCATAGAAAATTTGGTACAAGTGATTATCAAGAAGAGTTTTTTAAAGTTGAAAAAAATTTTTTTTAAAAAATTTTTTAGAAAAAAATTTTTTTAATTTTAATCCTATTTTTTACTTAGTAAAAGGTTTAAGTGAAAGTATGTTTTGACCTTATTTTAAATAGAATTATATGAGACTTGCGGGTCGATAGCGTAAGTGGTTATGCTCCCAGGTCGCCAAACGTAAGGTCGCCGGTTCAGTCCCTACTAGCGGACAAAAAAAAACTATACTCGATCACGAGACGGATGGGCTGAACTAGGATGCCAGGACCGCGGTTGGTTAATTTAATCACATTAATGCGAATTTGGTGCTAATAATGAAATGATGAATACCGTAAACTGCCGTATAAACAGCCCGGGTCTGGTACATTCCACCAAAAAATTAATTAGTAAAAAAAAGAAAATTATTAGTAAAAATGAGAAGGGGTCTGATATGTGGGGAGCTGTTTATACGGCAGTTTACGGTACTACTGGTGGAATTTCGGTTGATTAAAAAGAATACTTCCGGTGGAATTCCGGTTGAATAGAAAAATAGAAAGTTGTACCAACCTAATAATAGAAAGGGATCGCAGGATCTGGGCTTAGGAAGACCTGCCGTTACTCGAAATGGAAGATTGTTCCCCGCTCGATTTGGAAGGAAAAGTAGAGTAATCTGTCGCCAGGGGTGAAAATTTCCAGAAGAGTCGAAGTGGCTTACCGGACGGGCATGGTAATAACAGGACAAGACCGAGTATAGAATTAGGAAGGGATAAATGATCTATAGATTGTTAGGATAAATTAGGAAATAAAACAATGTAACAAAAAGATATAGGGGCCCTATAGGTCCTAAGACCAATATAAAATGAAAAATAAAATAGTTCGCCAACAAGCGACCCAGGTATAAATACCCCTGGGGAAATTAAAAAAAATAAAAATAAAATTATATGCTGAACAACTTTGCTTGTCAAAAAAACATTTTATATTTGAACCCCCAAAAATTTTAACTTTACTGTTTAGACCCCAAAGGTTTTTTTTATACAATACTGGATAGTAAAAAACATCTACTCGTTATTAGTAAAACTTTAAATTGTTATAACTTTTTTAAAAAAATTAAATCAAAAAACCTTTGGCAAATTGATAGATTTTTAGATAAACTACATTTTTGTTAGAGAAATTTTTCTTATTTTTAATTTTAAAGAAGTTATAAGGTATTAAAGTTTATATGAGTTTAAAAAAAATTGGTATTTCATATAAAAAAAAGAAAACATATATAGTTTTTTAGCCAATCAAAATCAATTACACAAAAATTAGCCAATCAGAATTGATTATATAAGCACCCAAAATTGACATCTATATGTATAGATTTGATGTTTTTTACTGTCCTATACTGTATAAATAAAAGTAGAGCACAACTCTCTATTCTGCAAAAAGATCAAAGACAAATAAAATTAATATTAATAATAGCAGTAGGGTTCCGCAATTTGATTTGACCTTCAAATATTTGAATCAAATATTTGATCAAATTCAAATTCAAATTTGACTATATTTGATTTGATCAAATTCAAATATGGCCAAATTTGATTTGATTTGACAAATATTTGATTTGATTTGAAAATTACTATTACAAATTCAAATTCAAATTAAATTCATATTCAAATATTTGAATCAAATCAAATTCAAATCAGGGTCAATTTGATTTGATCAAATTCAAATTGATCCAATATTTGATTTGATTTGAATTTGAGGAACCCTAAATAGCAGATATATAAATAAAGAACCAAATAATAAAAATACTATAGTGAAAAAGAGAAAACAAAGCCACTTTCATAAGCATTAGAACAAAAAAACAAAAAGAAACATATGTGAAACAAATATTATAAAATACTCAAAAAAAGTAAATAAATAAATAAATAAAATAAAATAAATAGAACAAAAAAAGAACTTTAGACCAATACAGATAATTAGCAATAGTAAAGTTTATTTAAATGCAAATTAAGTAGTTTAATCAAATAGAACAATCTATAAGCAATATGGTCTTGAAGTTGTTATTGAAATAGTATCAATTAAAATATCAACTATTAATAACAATTATAAAGGCAAAATAACTATAAAGAAGATAGTAGCAAAGAAACAATTATAAAGGTAAAATAACTGTAAAGATAATAGTGACAAAGAACTAAAAAAGAAAAATAGCCCAAGGCAACAAATTACACGATAAAATAAAAAACAATGGCAATTAGTAATTACAAAACTAGAATCAAAGATATAAAAAAAAACAAAAAAAAAAACCTTAAAATATAAATTTCTTTGTCACTACTGTTAATTTGTGGATAACATTTCTTCGCCAGCTATACAAAACATAAACCAATTAATCAAACATCCAAGACAAAAAAAAATATAAAATTTTAAGTCTTACTACAGTGTGAAAACCCTTAAATTAACTAGTCCTATATAGGCAGCCAAATTTTGGATTAGGTCGGAAGATAGGTTGGAGCCAATAAAATTGCAAACAATTTTGTAAATAAAAAAAAAAAACAAAAATATAATATAACAAAACAAAAAAAAATTTTGCACTTTAAATTTGGATTGAAAATTGGATCAGAGCCAAAAAAAAACTGATCAATAATTTTTTTAGAAATTTTTTTAATTTTTTTAAACCTTTTTTATAATTCTGGCCAGTATTATGGTAATGCTGGCCAAAATTATAGTAGCCAAATTTTATGGTTATTAATAAAATTAGTTAATTTTAAACCTTTATAATAGTAGTTAAACTTAATAATTAAAAAACAAATTCTATAGCTTTATTTTTAAAGTCTTTCTCTACATTTTTATAAAAAAAAATTGTTCTAGCTATTAGGGTTCCGCAATTTGATTTGATCTTCAAATATTTGAATCAAATATTTGATCAAATTCAAATTCAAATTTGACTATATTTGATTTGATCAAATTCAAATATGGTCAAATTTGATTTGATTTGACAAATATTTGATCTGATTTGAAAATAACTATTAAAAATTCAAATTCAAATCAAATTCAAATTCAAATATTTGAATCAAATCAAATTCAAATCAGGGCCAATTTGATTTGATCAAATTCAAATTGATCCAATATTTGATTTGATTTGAATTTGAGGAACCCTACTAGCTATACTAGTTATTTTTTTATATAAGATTTTAAAAATTATTAATTTCACTTGTTGATTTAATGGTTCCCACACTGTACAAGGATATAGTAATACAGTATTATAAGTGGTACTAATTCCTAAATGTACTTCTTGTTCATCATATAGCATATATAGGATGAGGTATTTTTGATTATATTTGATTACTCTTTAGGGTTTTTCATTGTTTAGTTGATATAATTTATTATTTTCAATAAAATAGTTTTTAGCTTCTTTTTGGATTTGAGATTTTTCCTGTTTAGTAGCATCCTTGTCAAATTGTAGAGTAGAAAAATATTGGTATAGCTAATTATATTGTTTTTCATCTATTGTTCTTTAAATATTCAGATAGGCATAAAAGAAAATCAACATTTTTGTTTTGACTACCAGCTCGATATTTGGTATCAAACTAGTATTCTTATAGAGTTAATCTTCATCTTGTAATCCTTTTGTTATTATTAATTATTTGTTGATAATATGCAATTAATTGGTCTAAATAAGCATTATTATTTTGTTTAAAATTTTCATGAAAAGTCTTAAACAATAGATCATCTTGCATGGCAATGTTATTTGGTCTTATTAATTCTTTGAAGTTAATGAAATGTTTAGAATATTTTTTAATTAATGACTTGACTTGTTCAATTGAATCAATGATACAAACTTTATCTAAGAATTCTTTTGTACTTTCACATCTTTTTCTTTAGCTATTTTATACAGTTTGCTAATAAACTCAACTATTCATAGTATCTGATTTATCTTCTAATTGGAAACTTACTCTTTTCTTTGTGAAATAATTACTTATAGTATTTGCATTCCAATAATCGTCGAAACAATTAGAGCTTAGAATATTTTCGTTGCCATATACTGTTATTTTATTATATTTAATGAAATCTTCGGCTAGTGAGCCAGTTAAAGCTGTCCATGCTTTTGTAAATAGAGTCAAACAATAGATAGTGTTATCAGGGCTGACTGTAAATTGACCAGTTGAATAGACCATATATTTAAGACAAACTTTTCTGGAATATAAATTCCAGAGATAAGAATTTATAATTTAAAATGAAATTTACATTTTCTACTTAATCTGCTAGCCTTCTAAAACCCACTAATACTTGTTTATTATAATTTTTTTTTAAAACTAATCCTAACCCTAAACCCCTAACTCTAAAAAATACACCCTAAAAAAATTTAGTTTTTGAGATTTTATACTATAATTTCATTTTAATCTGTATTTCATTATAATCTGCCACGATAATTTTCCATCATTATTCAAACTTTATCTCTTTGTAAATGGAGCTCATAACCAAGTATTTGGATATCAATAAGCATATGGATATACTACCAAAACTTCGTGCTGTCCATAGCAGTTATGTCGAATTGTAAATGTTTTTTATATGCCTGATATTGTTCGAATATTTGTAGTAGTATAGTATGCACGGTGCTTATCCCAATAGACAGCTACTTATAGGATCTATTCTTTTATTTTGTTTTCCATTGACAAGCATTCCATGAAAGTACGTTAGAGAATTTTGTATTATAGTGTGTATTTTTTTTTCTAAATTTACTTTAGAGCATTTCAGCACCACATTTTTAATAATTACATATGACAGTGATGTGCATTGGAAGTCTGGAACCCCATTGGACGTCCAAATTCTTCCAGAGGTCCAGCAGTTCCAATGGGAATTCCCATTGGAAGAAGTTTTCCCATTGGAACCTATATTATTGTTCTATTAAAATGCGTTGATACCAATAACATTAACCAATAAGAATGTACATATTTTCACATGATATTGCATAAAATCTCTACGATTATTAGCGTTATTAGATCCGTATAAAAATTTATTTATTACAATAAAGAATAAATTTCGCTATTATCACTGCGGTATGGCACTACATATTACTATTATATTGATTGATTTGGCAAATATGCATTAATTTACTAAATTCTACATACAATCACTTTAAATACCTTTATACTTGAATTAGTGTGCAGGTTAATTATAGAATTAAATAATGTACAGATGGTATTATTTCGCGCTTTGCTTATCTGGCATTTTATTTATTTCAATCTGAAGATAAGTTTTTTACTGCATTATAGTATCAATTATTAGCATATACTCACATAATTTTAGCCTATTCGACTATCTTATATACATGTAAGATATCATTCGAATATGCGAGAGTGAAAATTAGGAAATAGAATTTATGATTGAATAAATTTTATTTCCTCTCAAGCACTCATTTATTATGCCTCAAAATTAGAGCTATAGTTTTTGTTTAAATTCTAAATTATCATGAAAGAAATTAAAAAAATATTTATTTTTTTTGAAATTTAACTATAGTAAAACAATGAATACAGTATAGCTAATATAGTACGTATATATATTAAATAGTTTTTTTTTATTAGAAGTCACTGGAAGTCATTGGAAGCTCCATCTAGCCAATAAAAATCTTCACCGGAACAGTCCAGTGAACATCCGATCACTGGAAGTAAATTTGCTTCCAATTCCATCCAGTTAAGCCAGTGGCCATCCAGTTCCAGTGATATCCACTGGAATGGTCCAGTGGACAATACTGACATATGATACAGGTGGAATTACAATATTAGAATCAAGATAATTATAAATTTTTTCGAGAAACACTTTCCTACCTCCTATATAGTAGATGAACTTTTGCCTGCTAAAATTTTTACCTTTCATAAACCTGTATGGAAAACCTAGCTATAATTTAGATGCCATTTCACAAGAACTTTTTCTGAACTCATTAGTTGACTATCACTAAGTATCGCACCTAATTAATTAAAAATAGCAGTGCATATTTTCCATTCATTTTTAGTAGATAATGTTGGTTGATTTTTAGAAATGAAATAATGTTCATAGCTTTATTGGGCATTTGTAATGTTCCAAAATGATGGGTAAAAATGCCTTCCAAATAGGGCCACTTTTCTTTAATTTATCTATTATATGAGCAGTAATGGTGTCTATTTCTACGTCAAATTTACAACAAAACAACTGGATCCCTATTGTGTATAATTTGTTTTTAACATTTTGGATGTTTAGGGCAGTGTCATTAATCACCTGATTATTTTTATCAGAGGCCTACCCCCTCCCTCTTTCTCAATATATAAATAGTCAGGTTCTTATATATAATTTCAACTTTTTTTACCCCCCTCCCCCTCTAAAAAATCACCTGATTTTTGTTACTCCCCTTATTGTAAATGGAACCCAAATAAGGGCGCTAACATTTATTAGATAATATTTTAGAGATAAGAGATCAAGAAAAATCTTACTTAGTTAAATTTAATTGGCTAAAATTCTATTTATAGATCTTACCTAGGTATGGAGTAAGCCCCTATAGTAAATAGATATTAGGTAATAAATATCAGCATCCTAAATTATATAATAGTTTTCTATTTTATTAAGATCAAGGATTAATTCTTTTTTATTTAGTATTTTAAGATTTCGATCAATATTATGATATATCTTTTTTTTCACAAACATTATACTGTGACCTTAACTAAATTAAGCATTAAAAACCACACGGTCTTATAATTATCACGATATTTATTATATTGTTTAGAAATTTCATTTAAGAAAGTATAATTAGTGAAGAACTTAGTAAAAGGTGAATGATGTCGTTTGGCACTTTTATACTTCGGGATTTGAAATATTACAGCTCAATAAATCTTTTCCATGGGCTCCCAAAATATCTTCTATTTGTGAAGTTAGGCCTTTAACTTTCTTATATTCAGAATGGAAATAAAAATCTATATAACACTTTAAAGTTTTCTCTTTGGAAGGTATAAGTAATTTATAACCAGATATATATTGGTATGGAATTATTTTATCGGTACAATGATAGACTAAGTACTGAACAAAAATAATGCAATTAACATCTAATAACTGATATGCTATGTCTTCAAAGAAGTATCTAATATCTTCAAATTCAAAAGACCTCTTTATTAGTTTATCTATTTTTATGCTACAGGTATAATTCTTTAATGGTAAACTTTCATGTTTTAGTACCAAACTTTGTTTTCACAAGGGAGGAGTTCAAAATAATGTTCTTAAAACTGGACAAATCCATGTGAGAACTGAATGTATTTACCTATATTCTAACCTGTCTCAGGCCCTAAAGGTCTAAACCAGATATAAAAAAACCATCTATGTTATATAAAAAGGTACTATCTGAATTATTATCAAATTCTAAAAGGTATAAGGGAGCTTTCAGAAATCAACTAATTTTTGTTTACTATGAGCCTATTTCCATCCACCCACACCTGATACCCCAATTAGCCAATTAGATTTTACGATTATTAAAAAGTTAAATATAATAGTTAATAACTTTTAATCTACTGGACCAAATTTGATGATTCAACTACCAAAATGATTCTCTCAACAAAAGAATTCTATCAGGCCCAAAATTGTTAAAATCCAATTACAGGATCCTATGATCAGAATAGATTTTGTATTACTATAAAAGTTCTATAATTTATTAAATAATTATAAACCATTTATAGTAATACAAATTTATTTTAATCTTATGATCCTGTGCTTAGTTTTTAATAATTTTGGGCTTGTTAGAATCCTCTTATTGAGAGGAGCATTTTGGTAGTTAAATTATTGTAATTGGCTCAGTAGATCAAAAGTTATTAACAATTAAAATTAATATTTAATTGTTAATAACTTTTAATCTACTGAACCAATTTCGATGATTTAACTACCAAAATGATTCACTTAATAAGAGAATTCTAGCAAGCCCAAAATCATTAAAATCTAATAACAGGATTATAAAATCGAAATAAATTTGTATTATTATAAATGGGTTAATAAATTATAGAACTTTATAGTAACACAAATTTATTTTGATTATAGAATCCTGTAATTAGATTTTAACAGTTTTAGGTCCACTAGAATCCTCTTGTTGAGAGAATAGAATCATTTTGGTAGTTGAATCATCAAATTTGGTCCAGTAGATCAAAAGTTATTAATTATTAAATGTTATTAATTGTCACAGCTGATACTGAAGTTGGCTGATGCTGAAGCTTTAACCTATTTTAATATAAAATTTAAAAAATTTTTTTGGATGTTTTTTTTGCTTTTGACTTATAGAGTTAGGGTAGGGTTTGGGTATAGATTTTATATTTATAACGTATATGTGGATTTTAGCAGAGCTTATAGTTTCCAATCGAGACCCTGAGCTTTAGCATTAGCCAACTTTAGCATTAGCTGTGACATTAATTATTAAATATTATTAATAAATTAATAATTTGGTCAAAAATAATTTTGCAACTTTGGCCGGAATTATGAAATTCTGGTCGGAATTACACCTAATACTTCAGCTAACCCACCCACCCACCTAGAAATCAGCTGATTTCTGAAAACTCCCTAACTGCTGCTTCAGGTAGCGATTTAAAATCTTGATTACATTGAGCAGAAACATCCTTATTAGTGATGCCACTGAAATTGATTTTTGAAAAAGGCCTATTTCGTCTTCATTAGAGAAAATTAAAATTTTTTATAAGAAAGAGCAAATAAAATTTATATAGATATGTTTCTTATAATTTCGTCTATTCAAAAAAAGTATCAAATAATTTCGTCTTTCAAATAAAATAGGTCAAAAACATTTCGTCTTCAAATTTTAATTTCGGGTTTTAGAACCCGAAATGCTTTTGTCCTCATGTATAGTCCTTATTACATCTTTTATTTTTACACATTTTAGGGTGTTTCAATCTTTTTAATGCAATGAAATCGTACAAAACAAGTACAATATGCAAATTGGCAGCCATGCTTAAAAACATTATAGTTTGATAATCTTTGGCTAGAGCCTTTGCAACTATTTTTTGTTCATATACATTTAGTAGTTCATAATCTGATAAAGTACAAAAATGTTTAATTCACAATTCACATATGAATGATAGGATTTTATAAATTACGAAAGTATAATTTGCTATATTTTTTATATATGAATGAAATCTTTTTTTCCTCTACACTTATAAAAATTCTATATAGTTACAAAAAATAAAATATCAATATCTTTTTATCTACTGAACCAATTTTAAAAAATTTTTTATATTATATATAAAAAAGTATTCTCTACATTTTTCAATTAGAAGATCTAGTACATTAATATAATAAAAAAATAGTTAGCTATAGAGGAAAAAGATTTCATAATTATAACAAATTTAATAGTAATTTGCGCCTATAAAATACTATTCTTTTTATGTGAATCAGCAATTAAACACTTTATTATAACTTTTATATTTTTATTTATTAAACAATAATAACTTTGGCAGAACATTTGGAAAGATTATACTATTTTCAAATTTACTTACACAAGTAAATTTATTTATTTTTCTTAATAAATATTAATAAATATAAGACTCCATAAATTCATGACAAAAGGAAAGTTAACATAGAGTTTTATAATTGGAATATCTGGGGTTTTTTCTTATATCTAAAGGATTCTTATGGATCACAACACGAAGCAATGAATTATATCCAGCTAAAATGTTCTGCATAGTAGCTCCTTTTTCAAATTCTAGACCAAATATTGATTATCATATTCATAATTGCTACCAGAAACCCATCATCGCCCCATGTTGCACACCAATAATCTTTGATAAGATGAGTTAATGGTCTGCACATCTTATGAGTAATCACTTTATTTGGACCATAGCACCTACTATAATAGTTAAAATACCAAGCAAACAAATGCATAGAATGATTGTAATTAGAAAATGCTTTGCTCTATAGTCAATGTGAAAGTATTTTAAAGAACAAGGATCAAGGTTATAGTAATTAACACTCTCATATTTAAACCAGATACACCTTTAATTGTTCAACATTATATGCTTCTCTGCTATTTATTATCTATCCATATGGTCTTTTAGTGAACAGGAAAGCTAAACATAACCAAAGAAACTCCATTAGATTTTTTGAATAGCAGATAATTACTTCACATTTAGGAAAATATTCAGGATGATCGATAATTATAATTTGATAGGTATTTGGTTATTGAAATGTTTCATAATTTTAACTAAATCTTTTCGGTATTTGGTTGATAAATGTTTCATAAGTTTCACTAAATCTTTTATAGTAAGCTTCTCCACTAACAGAATGGATCATCTTTTTTATATCCTCTTTGTCTTCTGCTCTTAGTCTTTTAATCTATCTCATCTAGAGTATTTATAACCTCTAAAAAATATTCTGGCAATGTTTCATTAAGGGGGTTTATTATAATCAAAAACCTCTACGTCGCTATCGTTTATTAAAATAATTCTGATATTTATATATATCATTCAGGATATAAAAAATGTAAGGATATACCCCAGGCTAGAGTTCCTCAAAATCAAATTGAATCGAATATTAGATATATTTGAACTTGATCAAATCGAATAAGTTCTTGATTTGAATTTGATTTGATTAAATCAAATCAAATCAATTTATTTGTAATTTTTATTAAATATTTTCTAATTAAATCAAATATTTTGCCAATTTGAATTTGATTTAATTTGAAATTTCTGTATTTGAATTTGATTTGAAATCGAATATTTGATCGAATCAAATCAAATCAAATCAAATTGCAGAACCCTACTCCTAGCATGTAAACCATATGCATGTTAACTTGTAACTATTGTCCCTTGATTGTACTTCTTTGTTCAAGAATGTTGATTATAAATGAATAGAAAAATAAATTGGCATATACCAAATTTCAAATACTACTGTGTTATATTACAACCTCTGTGATAAACTATAATATCTACTGTATCAGGAACATATTTATAAAAATCTAATAGCAAAGAGTACCAAAACCATACTCCTCTACTAGACGCTTCTGCATAAAAATTTTTAAGTCAAATATTTGAATCGGGTTATAAATTCTCGCATTTTTGGTTTAGAGGTAGTGTTCCTAGATTCAGTTCGGGTCTGGTCCGGTCTGGGTCCGGTCCGGGATCAGACCAGACTTAAACTCTAAATTTTACTAATTTCAGACTTCAGATCAGACTCAGACTCAACTATAAGTCTGGTCCGGGTCTGGTTTGAAGTCTGCATACTGGTCTAAGTTTAAATATAATTATATGTATTTTTTGGCGCTAAACAAGTTTACTTAGTGCATTTTGTAAGAATTAATTAGTAAAATTTTATGAATTATAAGATTTTATTGAATTTTATTAATAAAATTCTATAAAATCTTAAAATTCGCAAATTTTTATTAACTAATTCTAACAAAATGTAATAAGTAAACTTGTATAGTATCCAAAAATGTATTAAAACGGCTTATTTGTTTTTAGTTTACTTGAAATTTAGAGACTTGATGCACAACTTTGGATTTTTGATCAAAAAGTCAAATTTTAACACCTTATCTCCAAATTTCAAATAAAATTAAACTGACATTGCTGAATTAATATATTTTTAGGTGCTAAACAAGTTTACTTAGTGCATTAAGTTAAAAATAATTAGTAAAATTTTGTGAATCATAAGATTTTATAGAATTTTATTAGTAAAATTCTATCTCTTAAACCGTCCAGCGGGCAAAGTTGCCTGCTAAAATCAGTTTTTTTTTTATTTTGTACGATTGTACTCAATTTTTCTAAGCACTGTACCCTTTTTCTAAGCTTGCATTAAAGTATGCCATTTTGCAGATCAACTTGTAATCTTTTATTATGTGTTAGTGGTATATGACATAGTATATACGTGTTAGTAGTATGATGATTGTCTATAATCACTATTAATTAACTATTAAAAAAAAAAAAGAAAAAAAATTCGAAAAAAATTAGATTATGAATATGTCCCAGCATTTCATACGATGATATTTCGTCCATGTTTATACAATTCATAGCCGAATTATTAGAGTGATTAAGAAGCTTTAACCCAATAAAATATTCCTTAACAAAAATGCAAAATATTTTGTATAATTTTGGTTTGCGATCTTTGCTTGTATCACATAGCATGCGCAATGACGTGAAATTGTAATTGTTGCATGCTTTGTATTCACAGAAGTTACTCTAGTCCATTTTAGTTAGTATTTTAATAAAAAAAATTTTACCTCGATTTACTTTTCTTCGAATTATTTTAGCAGACAAATTTGTCTGCTAAACCAGGACGGTTTAAGGAATAAAATCTTAAAATTCACAAATTTTTATTAATTAATTCTAACAAAATGCACTAAGTAATATTGTTCAGCACCTAAAAATACATTAAATCAGCAGAGTTGTTTTTATTTTACTTAAAATTTGAAGAAAAGATGTTTAAATTTGACTTTTTTGATCAAAAATCCAAAATTATACATCTTTTCTCCAAACTTCAAGTAAAATAAAAACAATCCTGCTGATTTAATGTATTTTTAGGTGCTGAACAAATTTACTTAGTGCATTTTGTTAGAATTGATTAATAAAAATTTGTGAATTTTAAGATTTTATAGAATTTTACTAATAAATTATATAAAATCTTATGATTCACAAAATTTTACTAATTATTTTTAACTTAATGCACTAAATAAACTTGTACAGCACCTAAACATATATTAAACCGGCTAAGTTGTTTTTATTTTACTTGAAATTATGCTTAAATTTGACTTTTTTGATCAAAAATCCATTATGCATCTTTTCTCCAAATTTCAAGTAAAATAAAAACAATCTTGCTGACTTGATGTATTTTTAGATACTGAACAAGTTTACTTAGTGCGCTTTGTTAGAATTAATTAATAAAAATTTGTGAATTTAAGATTTTATAGAATTTTACTAATAAAATTCTATAAAATCTTATGATTCACAAAATTTTACTAATTATTTCTAATTTAATGCACTAAGTAAACTTGTTCAGTACCTAAAAATACATTAATTCAGCAGTGTTGTTTTTATTTTGCTTGAAATTTGGAGATAAGATGTTAAAATTTGACTTTTTTGATTAAAAATCCAAAATTTTGTATCAAATTTTTAAATTTCAAGTAAAATAAAAACAAATAAGCCATTTTAATACATTTTTAGGTGCTAAACAAGTTTACTTAGTGCATTTTGTTAGAATTAATTAATAAAAATTTGTGAATTATAAGATTTTTTAGAATTTTATTAATAAAATTCTATAAAATCTTATAATTCATAAAATTTTACTAATTTATTCTAAAAAATGTACTAAATAAACTTGTTTAGCAACAAAAAATACATATAAATATATTCAAACTCAGACCAGTTTGCAGACTTCAGACCAGAGTTTGGTCTGATTTTTGGACCGGACTCAGACATAAAGTCTGGTTTGAGTCCGGTCCATAGGAGCACTATTTAGAGGCATAGATCTAAAATAAACAAAAATACAGTTTAGTTTTAGCAGCTTCTATGACATCATAATCTACTTTTGCTAAGTTTGCAAAACCATAATTAATTCCTTTTACAATTAAAATTTTCATAAATCTTTTGCAACAAGTAGTACGCATTCACTAAATTTACTAGATTTTTATAATAATCAAACTTTTTAAAACCCATATGCTTAAAACAATAATTCCAAAGATATTGGAAATTAAACCAACAAGTAGCATTAATTATAGTTTGATCTAAAAATAGATTTTCTCTAATAATATAGACAGTATACATATTAACATTTCCTGATTCAGTCCTAGCAGGAATTGTATAATGCTGAACTACCTTTATCTGTGGATATAAACAAGCTATTACAGTGGACAAATTTGTGGAGTACATAATATGAATCATCTGAGAATTATAATGATAAATAGCTTTTATTAGATCTTTAGTATGTTCTAGATATAGTAGTAGTAGTTTTGAAGTATTTTGAGATGTATAAACCTCTATAAATTCATGGCTTTTAATCTTTGTTTTAATAATATTAACTTTTATTCAGATATGTAAATTTTCATGAGTAACTACTAAGAAACCTTTCTTGTATAAATGGTTCTAATAGTCCCATATCACCTTGAAATCCAGTTATAAAAAACAATGAATATGCTATTAAACTATTCTCATCCACTTGGGCTAGTACTATATTACATGGAATACTGGTCTCATTCTCTTTAACATGCCACAAATCTAATTCAAACCCAAAAAAAAGAGCCTTAGTTATCTTATAGTACTTAAATTTCTCCCTGGTATAACTGTTAATCTTGCTATTCTCTAAATTGCACTTAATAATATTATTATTATTTTCTGACCATAGAAGCAAGAATTCATTATATCGTATTCAAGAGACTAAACATCCTACATGATTTGGTTCTATATTTAAAAATTTTACTAAAATTATACAAATATAACAATATATAGATAGCATGTGAGACTTTCTTATTTTTTAGAAATGTACAGGTTTGATTATAAGGTAGTTGACATATGAGCAGATTTGATACCAAATCCAAATCATGTGATAATCATGAAGATCACGCTAATTGGTTAATTTACTTAGTTATTCTAGTATAATGGGGTTTTACAAAAGTATCCCAACTTTTTTTTAAAAAATAAACCATAGTTTGATATTTTATATTTATGTTTAACAAGGCTTTAGCACCCTTGATCCTCCTTTGATCCTAAAAACTTTAGAACTTTTACTAGTAACAGAGACTTAAATCCAAATAAAAGACAAAAATATAAATTAACTTCGGTTTACAATAATAAAACACATAATAATGATGTTTCAAACAAACAATTTAATACTGGAAATTGTTATGAAAACAGTATAGGAGTTCCTAAAGATGAAAACAAAGTACATGAATAATACTTGAAATCAGCCAAAGGTAGGAATTTCAACAGATAGTTAAGTGTTGGAAATTGCTACAAAAATAGAATAGGCATTCCTAAGAATAAAAATAAAGCATTTGAATGGTACTTGAAAATCAGCAAAAGATAGAAATTCCAATGGAAGATTAAGTATTGGAAATTGCTACCAAAATGGAATAGGCATTTCTAAAAATGAGAAAAAGGCATTTGAATAGTACTTGAAATCTGCTGGCTATGAAAATTTTGACAGACAATTGAATATTGGAAGTTGTTATTTAAATGGAATTGGCATTCCTAAAGATGAGAAAAAAGTACTTGAATAGTATTTGAAATCTGCTAAAAATAAAAATTCTAATAGAGAATTAAATGACAAAAGTATTACCAAGATGGAATAGGCATTCCTAAAAATAAAAAAAGGCATTTGAATGGTACTTGAAATTTGCTAGCTATGAAAATTCTGATAGGCAATTAAATATTGGAAATTGTTATTTAAATAGAATTAGCATTTCTAAAGATAAAAAAAAAGCACTTAAATGGTACTTGAAATCTGCTAGAAATGAAAATACTGATGGACAATTAAATGTCGGAAGGTGTTATCATAATGGAATAGGTGTTTCTAAAAATGAAAAAAAGTCATTTGAATGGCACTTGAAATCTGCCAAAGGTAGAAATTCAAAAGGGCAATTAAATATTGAAAATTGCTACCAGAATGGAATGGGCATTTCTAAATATGAAAGAAAAGCTTTGAATGGTACCTAAAATCTGCTGAAGATGGAAATTCTGATGGACAACTACGTGTTAGAAATTGCTACAAAAATGGTATAGATGTTCCTAGAAATAAAGAAAAGGCATCTGAATGGTTCTTGAAGTCTACTATAAATGCTGAAAATTGTAACTAAAATAATATAAGCATTTTTAAAGTATCTTCAACGCCTATAACATTTAATAAAAAGCATATTAAAAAATGACTTTTTCCGATGTGCAGTCAATATTAGGGCAAAATAAATGATTAGTTGACTTTGGAAATGATTCTGGAAAAAACTTTCAGAACTAATTACACATCATCGATTGGTTTCTAAAAATGAGCAGCCTATCGTTTATGTACATAGCATTCAATTAAATATTAATGATAATATTATTAATTTAAATTATTAATCGTTTAATTAAGAAGTAGAGCTTGTCAAATTAGATGCTATTGTTCGAGCTTGCAATGAAGCTTTAATTTCTCGAGATCTTTACTGTCGTTTGGCTGCTGCTGAACCTGAACTAACCCACAAACATCAAGTTGCTACTTGGTGAATTGAAATAACAAGCCTAATGAATGAAAAAATCAAAATTAAAACTTTTAGTATTGATAAAGTTATGAATTATTCTGATCTCGAAAATAACGTTTCAGAACATAGTGAAAATATAGCAGTTGAACATTTAGAAATAGAAAATAGTGTTTATAGAACAATAAAATCTATTTTAATGTTCTATTAACTATTTGGAAAAATCCTCTCTGCCTATTCTGATTCCAAAGAATCTGCTTAGGTTGAAACTTTGTAGTGACAGCCATAATGTAGGTCGCAAACAAAGTCATGTAATGGTAACTTTTTGTCTTTTGAACGAAAGTAATAGGGTCTTGAAGCCTGATCATCAATATTGGTATAAATTGTTTACTATTTAGTTTTATGTAACAATTTTAATTGTTTATTATCCATATGATCATATAACTATTACTTGTTATTTTTTCATGTATTACGATGCAAACATGTTTATTTAAATAAATCTTACACAATAACTCTTTATGATCATAAATATAAATTGCCAGATAATATTAAATTGTTGAATACAATAATTTGACAAATAATTGTCTACACATGCCACTATATAGCATGTGTTTATTTGCTAAATTATCGTTATTTAACAATTTTTATACTAATTTAGTTTTAAAAGTTTTACTTTTATTATTTAGTATTTGCCTATACATCAGAAAAAAATTTACACTATATTAGCACAGGTTGGATGTATATTCAAATCTCAACTTTTGGATCTTTGAAATAATAGATTTTTTGATCATGAAGGTACTCATTGGCCAGTCGAGTTGTATTTTTGTGGTAATTGGAAGTTTATATACATAATAATGGAATTAAAGGCACCAAATGCTGATTACTTTTGTTTGTACTACAATTGTAATGCAACATCTTATTGTGTTATGGATCGAGATTGGGCTAATATAAGCAATTCAAAATGTAATATTAGTTATAAGTATAATGAATTCAAATTTTAATTTTTAAATATTTTACTTCACAATTTATTATTAAGAATTATCAGTAAGCTTATTAATTAATAAACTTGGCTTAAAGAAATTGACTCAGCAGAGTTAATTTAAGATTGTTATGCATATATAAATTTAAAAAATTATAATATAAAGCTGTTTTTAATGAATTTGGAAATAAAATATCTAAAAATTAAGAATTTATATTATTATACTGTAGCTAATCGTTCTTTTTTTTTAATCAAGTATTAAAAAACTAGCTTTATTTTTATCGATTACTCAAGAAAATTATATATCTGACAAGTTGCATCTGCTTTTAGAAATACCAGATGTCTTAATAGAATGTTTGTTTAACGATTTGTTTAAAAAAAAAGAGTTTGAAAAACAAATCAAGTTGGTTATTGAAGAAACATTCAAGAATCTTGAAATACAGTTCGAGTTTTTTAAATTATTTAGTAACAAATGAAATTGGATGTCTTTAATGAATCCCAATAAAAAAAATAGTAGAGAAATTTCCAGTAAGTAAATTTGTTTCAGGTACCAATAGACAGAATATTGAAAAGCTATGGTATGAATTTAATCGATTATATAATGTTCTGCAACAATTACAACTCTCCGATCAAGAAATTTATCAATATAAAGTCGATGCGAAAAATTGGATTCAAGTCTTTTGTATCTAGCCCAGGACCATGTAAATTCTTTGCAAAATATAGGGCTTTATAGAAAGGCAGACATTACTTTCTATATGCACATATTCACAAAACTTATCACTTTATTCATACAATAATTAAAAGCAAAAGGTCTCTCTTTGTGAATTTTTTTTACCTCAAGTATCGAGAAAAAGAATTATATTTAGGTAATATAAACTTAAATAAAATTATATTTGCACATTACTTTCTAATGAGTTTATTATTAGGTTTGGATATTTTTTGAAGGTACTACTATGGGAGGAGAAAATAGAAACAAATCAGTTATTCATGATATAATGTCTTTTAAAAATCAACATTTTTTTTATTTGATAGAACTTATTTCTAGAGAAATTAATAATCGAAATATTAATACTGATAATAAGGAAAATTTGTCTTCAACTGTTATTAATAAAGCCTAAAAAATGCAATTTACTTTTAATGAAACTAGAGATTGTTTTATTAAAGATTCACTTTTGGAATTTATACAATAAGCTAATACATTTTAGGTTAATGTCATGAAATTCTTAGTAGAAATTAATCTATTGATTAGAATAAATTAGTTGAAATTTATATAATAAGCATCTTTAAAAATGGAATATTTTGTTTGAAGAAATTTATTAGGAGTATACTTATAAACAGAGTGAAATTACTCTTTATAATAAGATGTTTTTGTTGAAATTGTTGAAATTACTTAATGATGAAATTAGTGAAATTAGTTTTTCAATATTAAAAATTAATTTAAATTATGTCAAAAATTAATTAAAACTAAGCTAAATCAAATACAATAATTGTTTTAGGTTTAGTTTATAAACATATAAAAATATTGAAATTATTGTTGAAATTATTGTTAAAATTAAAAAATCAAAAATGAATTTCACCCCCAACTATAGGTATACTAGATAGTTGTATAGTAGATAAAGTCGGAGAAGATCAGTAACTATATTGGAGATAATTAATTGATTTGCTTTTATACATTTATACGAAAAACTAATATGTCTTGTAGTTTATTTTTCTTGTAGAATTATAGATGATTTTACTAACAATTTATTTATATTTATAGCACTAGCAAAACTCTAATCTATCGGTTGAATAAATTGGTCAGTTTAAAATAAAATTATTTAAAACTTTGTATTAAGTCGTGCAATATTATTTTAAATAAATTCAAAAAAGAGTAAATATTTATTTAATTTATATCAATTAGGTTTATAATGCAAATATTACATCAATAAATTACAGCATTTATATAACATCTAATACAATATACTCTATTTGATAGTATTGTTTTTTCAAACTTTGGTTCAGCAATTAGAAGGTAAAAAACTTTTTGTTGATATAATTATTCCAATGGGTATAATTATCTTTTAAATTTTAAAGTTATTTATTATTTTAGCAAGTTCTTACTAATAAACAATGCTCAATTACATCTTAATAACAATTACCAAGTAAAATATGGTATCAGAAATACCAATTTATATAAATACCCTAGTTGTTTCTTATTATTAAAAAAAACTTTAGTATAACTTAAAGGTAATTCCTTTTAAAATATCATGCATAAAAAAACAATATAAGCTTATATAGTTAATGCTTTTTCAATCACATCGACTATATCAAAAAGATGTATTTGTTAAATTAAAGTTCGTATTAATACTAATAAATATAAATCACTTGTTTTTATCTGTATATGTATATGATTTATCTATTGAGTTGCTAAAAAAGTATGCGGGATAGTATTAACCTATAATTTCTTCGACCTTGAGTTAATTCTATATTATTTGAAGAATTCTTGCACGAATCAATGTTATAAACTTGTGGATTTGGTTCTTGCAATTTTGGTTAATTTTCTTGGGTTTCAGCAGGTTTTATAAACAAATAATTAATTTGTTTTAAAATAAAAAAAAACTGAAAATAAAAGGGGTTTCAAGGGTTATTAGCAGACTCTATATTCCATACCGATCAGAAAATTCTCTTGAATCCACTATAAATTTATTAGGTAATGGTGCCACATTGAAAGATATGATTATTTTCTTTTAATTCTGATTGTGACAAAATAAAATTAATGCTATAGAAACTGTCATAATCTATAAATAAAATATAACCAACTGTTTTCAATTTTGGATCTTGCTAAATATTCCAATAATCATAATCAACTAACTGCTTTAATCTATGTTCACCAGCCTTACCCTGGAATAAACAAGAATATTTCTGCTATACAGAACTATATCGGAAAGAAGGCTCATGCTCAAAAAGAAAAACAAACATATTTTCCAAAAAAGGTGTTAATTATATCCACTAATATGATTTTTTTTTGTTTGTTTTGACGCTCCTCAAAATTATGATTACATGATATGCAGGGTGAGTCAACTAGTTGACGCATTACTTAAACCAATAAAATTTAGAACATGTGATTACAATTAGACTGCTTATAAATACTGAAATACAAATTTTCAAAATGTGTTGGTCTTTTGCTTTACTCATATAATCTCATTCCCGAAAATTTTTACTAATGCCACATGTTTGCTACTATTATAATAGTATAGCTAAGTAGGTTCATGAATTTTTTGGCTTTTTTTTTTGTATTTTTTTTCATTACTTTTAGTACTTCAACGTCTAATACAATTTTTAAATTTATTAAGATAATATAGTAGTTACAAAAGATCCAAATATACTTAAGTGAGAGATAATTTCAAATGAAAAGATAGTTTGGTATGAGTATAGATAGGTGTGAGTAGCAAAGACAGGGAATACAATACTTCCAATACCAAATTGAAATTTTTATGTATTGTATGGCGTAAAGATCGTTAAGTATAGAAAAATGCATTTTAATAGTATTAATAGTATTAATAGATATGATTTTTGTTTGTAATTTTTTTAATAATTTATTTTTTTTTTATTGAATAATTATTTGTTTGCTACTTTGTATATAGTAACCATATATTATAATTATTTAAATAAATATTGAATAATGAAATTATTAAATATTAAATAATATTTTTGAAAAATAAATATAATAAATAAAATATTTTAGTTTGGAGAATTTGGTCTATTTTTTTATTAAAATTAATGTCAAGTATTATTTGAATCTCCCAACTACTCTATTTTCGCGATCAGGTTCAGAATACAGATCCCAAGTATCACGATGTTGGACATCGTTGTTCTTTAATATTGTTTCGCAAATTTAAACACAATACTGTATATGTCCAAAAATAAGCTACTACCTAAAATAAGCTACCCTGATTTTTTTAAAAATCTTAAAAAATTCGTTAGGCAGTTGCTACATATAAAACTTTTTTTACTAAGTAAACTTCAAAAAGTCGATTAAATAAAGTTGTTCAGTGCATTAAAATACACTTATAGCAAAAATTTGGTATCATTTGTACAACTTTTTATTAGTACATTTTTCAATTTTTTCAAAAAACTCAATATTTCGAAAATAAGCTACTTTACGATTTTTTGTGTAATTTTTTGGCCAAAAAAGGTAGCTTAATTTCGGACACATATAGGGGGACATCAATAGAAAAGGGACAAATCATTTTTAGTAACTTTTTTTAAAATTTTAAATTAAAATATCTTGACAACTACCAAATAGTGTTCCTATGAACCTGAACTGAACTGAACTTAGGTCAAGTTCAGGTTCAGGTTCAGGTTCAGTATTGAACCTAAACCTGAACATTTTTTAAAACATGTTCAGGTTCAGGTTCAGTATTGAACTTTTAGAGCTGGTTCAGGTTCAGTTCAGGTTCAGTTCATAAGTTCATGAACATGTTCAGGTTCAGTTAGGTGTTCATATGAACTAGTAATTCTAGGTTTGGGTCCGGGTTTGGTCTGGTCCAGACCAGACCCAAATTCTAAATTTTATTATTAAAACTTTATACTAAACTCAAACTCAATCATAAGTTTGGTCGG
>QKWP01000351.1:199744-212013 GCA_003550325.1 Gigaspora rosea | reverse complement strand
AAAAAAAAAAAAACAAAAAACAATGTAAAATTAATAAAAGATCTAAATTATAAACAAAAAAAACAAAGATCTACCGTATATTCCCGAAAATAAGCTACTTCGAAAATAAGCTACTCCCTGATTTTTTTTAAAAATCTCAAAAAACGCGTTGACAGTTGCTACGTATAAAACTTTTTTTTTACAAAGTAAACTTTAAAAGTTATATTAAGTAAAGTTGTTCAGCGCATCAAAATACATTTACAGTAAAAATTTAGTGTTATTTGAACAACCTTTTATTAGTACGTTTTTCAATTTTTTCAAAAACGGCTATATGCTGAAAATAAGCTACACCCGTTTTTTCGTGTAATTTTTGGCCCAAAAAAGGTAGCTTATTTTCGGGAATATACGGTAATTTGATCTTGTGGTACAATCATCAAAAATCATCGAAACATTTCGAAAATATTAGTCAAACGCGTCCTTGATATGATCTAGATTACAGATCTACTGATACTAAAATATTTCGAAAGTATTCGAAATATTAATAAAAAAAAAAGAAAGAGAAAAAAAAAAGAAAAAAAAGAAAAAAAAAGAGAGAGGAGAAAAAGAGAGGGGGTAAAAGGAAGAGAGAGTAAAAATCGTTCAAAAACGCTTTTTTTTTTTTTTAAGTTTTTTTTTTATTTTGAGGTATATATTTTTATGATCTAGGGCATGTTACGGATTAGATGGGTATAGGAAATTTTTTAAAAATTTTTTTTTGTTTTTTTTTTTTTTTACCCAGTGATTCAAAACACTATGTAATCATTAAAGATCTGTTAATTGTTATATATCGTTTCAAATAATTCCGATTATAATCGATTTATAGATATATAACGATTTAATATAAAAAATGATATATATCGATTTAGATATATATTGATTTTTATCCAGTTAATTGATATATAGCGATATTTATAATCGATATAAAACGATTAAGTGTTATATATCGATCAATATCTATATATAAAATTTCCTGATGGTATAAGTGACACCCACCTGGGTCAAATTACTAGTAACAACTAAAAAAAAATTAATATATGATCTATATACCAAACAGGGGCTGCATATATTACCATATATAGTACAAATAGTTTAGTTGCATCAAATTTTTATAGTGCTAAAAATTTTGTTGATTACTTATAAAATTGAATTTAATTGTGAAAATTTTAAAAACTTATAAATTCAAAATTATATTTTCTCAATAATAAATAAAAAATTCTTAAAATAAAATACCGGTACGTAGTTTGATAGACTTTGTCAAAAGCTATCAAATTATATATTTTATTTTGCAACTTGAAAATTTTTATTGAGAAGATACAATTTAAAAAAAATTAATGATATCTTTAAACTGTTAGCACTATAGTAAAATTGGAGAAAATCAATTATTGTTTATCAAATTTCTGGAATTTGGCACTGTCAGAGCAATAACGAATTTTTTTACTAAGCTAACATTTCTTTTCCACTAAATAAAAGTTGTAGAGCACATTCTTGACCAGTAGATCATGAGTTATCATTAAAAACTTTTCACGACCATATAGAGTTTCTATGTAAACAATATTACTATTTATATAGAAACTCTATATGGTCGCAACCATTTTTTAATGATACCTTGTGATCTACTGGTCCCAATTTTAATGATTTTACCACCATTAGAATCACAAGAATGTGCTATACAACTTTGTTTGGTGGAAAAGAAAGGTTAGCTTAGTAAAAAATTCGTTATTGCTCTAAAAGTACCAGATTCCAAAAATTTGATAAACAATAATTGATTTTCCCCTGCGATTTCATTTCTTTCTATTTTATTTAATATTCGATATATTACTGTAGATTTTCACTGTTTGGTATATGGATCACGAATTAAATTTATTTGTTATAGAACTTCCTACAATAAATTCGATCTTAATCTTTTGATACACAAAAATTAATTATATTTGTGTAGCTTACTGCATTTGTCTGACACGTTTCTTGTTAATTTATTAAATTCGAATTGGCATTCCATTTTGTTAGATATTTGAAATAAACTATTCAAATTTGGTATATTTCAAATAAAACATCTTAGTATTAGCATTTGTAGCTAATTCGTAAATGTAATGATGATGGCTCATATAGAATCCGGATTCAATAATTGAATTCGGATTTATCCAGATTCGGATAATCATCCGGATACACAAGTAGGATCCGAATTTAACCGGATGGCCCTTAAAGAAACACTACTAAAAACCATGTATTATTTCCAGGATTAAACTTAATTGAGGCCAAAATTTGTAATTTTACCTCTGCGCATTATTTGCGAAAATATGGTATAAAGACCACATTTCTATGCTTTGGGACATCTAACAATATCTGTTTCGTAGTATAGAAATTATTAAATATGGCTACATGTAGCCAGGGCTACAACTAAATTAATCCTTTTTAAAAAATCTAGGCAAATTTGCCTGGAATACAGTTTAAGAGATAATTCGGTATTTATCATAACTAGAAAGAATAATTTTCCATGTATCTGCCATCATTTAAAAGATAGATTATCGATTATCTGCCAGGTTTACACTTCGTCAAAATTTTCCCCAAGGGTCATTTTTATGAGCATAATCGATGATATATCGTGATCCAGTGATCAGAATCGGATCACACGAAATATCATCAATTCGTCAAATTACCCCTACCTCTCTTAAAATTTAAATTTCTTAATACGATGTATAATCCCATTAATGTCACGTTAAACAAAGATGTTATATTAATATTAAAATAAATAAGTTTTTATATTAGGCCATACAAAATTAATTTCTTGGATTTCATAACCCGGCCGGGTCTAAAAATCAAGAATCTAAATTTCAATTTTTTTAAAAAAATTAGCCAATAGAAATATACAGCAATTACTGCTGCAAATCTGATAGGCAATTCTCTAGTTGGGTTGCAGGTATGGCAGCTAGTGTAGAACCTTCGGACGGACTGGCGTGAGAGAGCATAAAAATTTATGACAATTACTATCTTAACGTCATAAATCTAATTCAGAGTTAATGGTCAATTAACATCAATTATGCGCTTTAATATTTTAATATAATATATTTGTGCCTTTAATTGGTCGTGCACCAGGCTCATCATGCACAATTAGATCAAATCATGCTTACTTTTTATTGTTATGATTTAATATACGTTAACATGTGCAAGTCATGTGCAACATGTGCATCATGAACATACGCACGGAATGGCTCATAATGTTCAAAATGTGCGATATTTTTAAGAGTTAGGCAACGGAATGGCTCAAAATATTCAAAATGTGCGATGTTTTTAATAACATTACTGCATTAATTGACTAAGCAGGCTAAGTAGGTTTTGTAACATCGATTTAGTTAATATCTTAGGCCTCGAATGCCAATATGAAGTGACAACTAATAAATATATTTTTGAGTTTGCATAGGCTGATCGTACTAGGCCTGCGCTGCACCACACATTCTTGGAAAATTTTAACCAGATCTTATCCACATACTATAGTAACAGAATAAGTAACATGTAAGTTCTGTAACAGAATTTATCACCGAAACAATTCATAGTAGAAACTATTTGCAACAAACTAACTTTAACATATTGTGGTCACCAAATAACGAATAAGTTGTAGCAAAATTTTTTATGTACTAATACTAACTCAATCATCAAATATAGCTGTTCAATAGAAAAGAGAGAAATCTATTTTTAAATCCAGTTAAAAGTTTTAAAAAAACCATGCTAAGTCATGTTTTTACATCTTTACTAGCAGAATTAATCGAACTCAAAAGGTTCTGAGTAGAGACTGCAATGATCATTGTTGTGATCAAAAATGTAAAAATGTGACTTAACGTGGCTTTTTTAAAAACCTATGGGCCTAAAAATATATTTCTCTCTTTTTCTATTGAAAAAGTTTTATAACAGAATTTTTTGCATTAAATAATGATGATAATTCTAATGCAATCAGCTTCACCTTAACCATATACATTGGTATTCAAATTTAATTTCATATTGTATACTACAATAGATTATAAATCTGTTATCGAATTTTTAATGATAATAATATTCAAAAAAACAAATAAAATGGGTTGCATGAATATGCAACTTATTACAAGTTTTTAGATTATTGCCTAAATTCGGAAGGTCATATCTCCAGGTTTCAAGGCCAAGTTTAATGTCTTGCCACCATTAGAACCATAAAGATCCAAAGAATCTATTTACTTAGTTATATAAAGGAGATTAACTTAGTTCAAAAGCCTTGTGGATCACTTTTTTAGAATTTTATTGCTAAAAAATTTTTTTTTTAAAAAAAAAAAAAAAATCCGGGTGGCCGGGTCAAAATTTTTATTTGATGTTATGAAAGCCAAGAAATTAACTTTGTGAAGCCTTAGTTATTTTAACCACCCCTTTCTACCTTATCAAGCAATTTTTATTAATTAAATTGATTTTTTTTCATTATTATTATTAATAATAATTAAAAATTAAAAATTAAAAATTTCTTATCTTAGTTAGAGATCTTCAGTGCTATTACACTTTATTATTCTTGTAAAGGTAATGAAAAAAAAATTGACAAGGTTATTAAACTATTTCGGTTAATTAGAAAGAATTTTGATTGGCGAAAAATTAAAGATCTTTTTTTACGTGGTCGAATAAATAGATTACGTAACAGTAACCAATTTTGGGTCAGAATGATACATGTACACTTAGTTCAAAATTCAGTCTATGAGGGTTATAGATAGTATCTTCAAATCTTATCTAATGACGAAAGGATAGTTTAGGTTTTATAGAAAATTTCACGTGGTTTTCTGGCAAATATTGTTTACAAACACTGCCCATCTTCATCTATTCCCGTATTTCTGATTTATGATAATCATTAGTTTATTGTGAGAGCAGTTGTATTCTCACTCAAAAAAAAAAAAAATAAAAAAAAATAATGTGTGGAATTATCGCGCTTCTACTCTCGAATCCTGAGATAATGGCAAGTGTAGAATTGTTCGAGGGGTTGCAAATGCTGCAACATAGAGGACAGGTAATTATTCTCATGAATTTATGTATGTGTAAAGAGGTTTTTGTCGTGACATTACATTTTTCAACAGGATGCGGCAGGTATTGTAACGTGCGGATATAAAGGACGTCTTTATCAATGTAAAGGGAATGGAATGGTAAGAGATGTCTTTAATCAAGAAAATTTGCAAAGGTTAGTTGGAGGTCTCGGTGTCGGTCATGGTATGAGAAATTTTATATTTTATTGATGAATTATCGCTTATCATATTTTCATATTCATTTTTGACATTTATATATTTAGTTCGTTACCCAACCGCTGGATCGTCTTCCAATTCTGAAGCACAACCTTTTTATGTGAATAGTCCGTATGGAATAGTTTTGGCTCACGTATGTAAAGAACTGGATAAAATAATCGTGCACACTATTTCCAAGTTCGCAAAATAATGTTTATCTCGTTTGGTGATTTCTGGGGTTTTAGTTTTCAAGAGAAAAAAAAAAAAAAAAAAAGTGCACTCTTATTGAACAATGCACAAACAAAAAATCAATCATAATCTATGTTTTAGAATGGAAATCTTGTTAACGCAGAAGAATTAAAGAACTCATTGGACGTTAAAGCACACCGTCATATTAACACTGACTCCGATTCTGAATTGCTCTTGAACATATTTGCTGACAATTTACAACAAACCGGTAAATTCAGGTAAAAATTAATATATATATATATTTAAATTACATATCATTTGTTATGATTACTAATTCAACGTTTAATTCAACTTTGAAATGAAAGAATTTACGAAGAAGATATCTTCACGGCTATAAAAGGTCTTTATGAACAATGTACAGGTGGTTATGCGTGTGTGGCCATGATTGCAGGTACGTGTTTTACTAATATGTTACTTTCGCATTCGTATGCTCTTTATTATATCAATCCTAAAATGAATTATGTTTAGGTTTTGGTATAATTGGATTCCGGGATCCACATGGAATTAGGCCTATATGTTATGGAATCCGGCGAAGTCACGAAGGCTTTGATTTTATGTTTTCTTCGGAGAGTGTCGTGTTGGATGCATTAGGTTTCACCGAAATTAAAGATATAGATCCTGGTTAGTGTGTGTTTACAATTATTGTGTATTTTTTTTGTGCAATGTTATTAATGCTAATCAATTTTCTGCATAAAAAGGCGAAGCTGTCATCGTTACAAGGCAAGCTATAACCAGACGTAAACTAGTTAATTGGGGAGAACTTACTCCGTGTATATTTGAATATGTATACTTTGCTCGTCCTGATTCAGTCATCAATGGAATTTCCGTATATCGCTCGAGATTGGAAATGGGTGAGCATTTAGCCAACCAAGTTATGAAAGAATGTGGCAAAAATTCGGACATTGATGTCGTAATTCCAGTGAGCTTTGGTTTTTTTTTTTTTTTTTTTTTAATAATTTTATTTATTAATATTGTTTAAAGAATTAATTAAAATGGTTTATATTAGGTTCCAGATACAAGTCGCGTAGCTGCTCTTCAATTGTCACACAAATTGAAGATTGCGTACCGTGAAGGATTCATAAAAAATCGCTATGTGGGTCGTACATTTATAATGCCCGGACAGCAGATGCGTCGAAAGAGTGTTCGACGAAAATTGAATGCCATGGCTTTGGAGTTTGCTGATAAAAATGTTTTAATAGTTGATGGTATGTTATAAAATAATATTAAGTTATCAGGTAGGCACTGCCTGATAACGAGTTTATTTGGTCAAGGATTTAAGATCAGCATAGGGAATTGAATTCCGAAGAATTCGATTTCTTATACTGATCTTAAATTTTTGACCAAATAAATGAGTTATAAGGTAGTATAAGCATGCCTGATAATGGATTTATCCGGTGGTTTACTATGTTTTGCCTGCCCAATAATAAAATTATTGGCAGAGATAATAGTTTAAACTATTTTAACTATGATCTCTGCCAAATAATAAAATTATTGGGCAGATAAATCATAGTAAGCTTCCGGATAAAAGTCCGAAATTGGTTTTTATGTATGTATAGTAGTTATTTTATTTTTATCAACAAATAAGTGTTGAATAAAATGATTGCAACATAAACAACTAATCAAAATCGTAATTTGCGGACTACTCTCTACCGTAATATCCTTGGGGCAATTATGTTATTTTTTATTATTATAACTTACCATTAAACTCTTTTCACTGTCATGATCATATAGATTCAATAGTTAGAGGTACAACTTCCAAAGAGATTGTCCAAATGGCACGTGATGCCGGCGCAAAAAAAGTATACTTCGCCTCGTGCGCACCTCCGGTTAGGTAAGTATTTGTCATATTATTAGTTTACATGTATTAAAACATGATCTAATTTTATTGTTTCTTATAGGTGCCCTAATGTCTATGGTATAGATATGCCATCTCGACGAGAGCTTGTGGCATTTAATCGTGATAATGATTCAATCGCCAAAGAGATAGGTGCAGATATGGTAATATACCAGGTATGAAACTATTCATATTTAGCTTTACATAAGTTTCTCTTGGCATTGCTGTTAATTTTGTTAAATTCTTGTAGGATCTCAATGACTTGATTGCTTCTTGTCAAAAGTTCAACCCGCATATTACATCATTTGATTGTTCCGTATTTGACGGCCAATATGTTACCGGCGGAGTTACAGATGAATACTTGGCGCACTTAGAAAAAGATCGTAGTGATTTGGCAAAGTCCTCCAGGGAAAGTCTTCAATCTCCCGATACCATCGGCTTACATAACTTTCTCCATACATCTTCACAATCATATTTTGAACGAAATGGTTGGAATGGTGTTATGGGTGTTAACGGTGTTAATGGTTCAAATTAATTCATTACAATATTAGTTTTTTTTTTTTTTTTTATGCATCCTTGTTTGTGTATATACGTATGAGATTTAACATGAATTGGCATAGTTTTCTTTATATTTTATTCGGATCGGAGATACTGTACATTGAATCCGATAGTCTTATATATTAATTTATTTATATATTTTATCAATTAAGTAATTTCTGAAAATTATTATTACCGTGTCATTAATCGCGTCATGTGAAATGGCTTTGTGTCACAGAATCAATGTAATAAAAAAATGATTAACAGTTAAAATTTTACATAAGGCCCTCTAAATATGGAAGAAGCTTCACGTCAACGTAAAGAACGTTTAGAAGCTGTACGTAAACGGAAGCTTGAATCTTCAAAATCTGAAGAACAAACCGTAGATAACGAAGAAGATTCTAATACTGTAAAGTACTTATAAACATTAGTCACTGGTGAAGATTATTGCTTTGAATTGTTTATTCCCTAACTAATCTCTATACAAATCGTATTTGTTGTTGAATGAATAAAAGAAAACCTTTATTAAAATTTCGTAATTATACTCCGGCAAACGAAGAAATAAAAGCTGCCGCCAAAGTTCACATAGCGACGCCAAATGATTTAGGCGAAACTTTAGAAAAACATGTGGATCGAATTACAAAAGAAGTTGAAGAAACTGAAGAGGCAAAACGCGAGGAAGAAGTAGTAAGTATATAAAATTATGTAGCGTTGCCGTTTTATTAGTTTAATACAAACTATTCATGACTTATTTTTATAGGATTTGTTCAACTTGGCACCAAAAAAACCAAATTGGGATCTTAAACGTGATGTGGAAAAAAAGTTGGCAAAACTTGAAAGAAAAACACAAGCTAGTATTGCCCATCTAATAAGTAATTCTTTTTTTTCTTTTACTAGAACTTGATGGTCTATTTTGAATTTGTTAACAAATTCTTTTTGAAAAAAAAAAAATAGAGGCAAGACTTCAAAGTGAATCAACAGAAAATGCTTCGGTTGGTCTGATTGACGCAGTGAATGCGCAACAAAAAGCTGATTTAGAAGATAATGACTCTGATTAATGAGATACGATAATTAGGGCTGCAAGCCAATTATATTTTTTTTTGAATTATGACATTACTATATAATTTGGACTTGGAATCAAGATTTCTTCATTCGGGATGACAATCAACACAAGCATATATCCCACTTTTTTTAGTCAATACTGCAATAGTGTTAAACTCAAAACCAATCAAATTTATTATATCAAGGCTATTTCATTTTAGATTAAAAGATTGATTTAACAACGAGACAGGATATGTTGAATAAAAGTGATATGTTAGATTTAATAGTTATGTGCTGTATCCAATAAGTGAAAGATTGTCAATAAAACACCGAAGGTTGATTTTAATTCGGAAAAGTTTGATGAAATTTTCGACAATAATTTTAATGATATAAACGATGCAAACGATGACGCTGGAACTGATGTAAAAAACAATTATACCGTAGAGAAGATACCGAGGATGAAAACGATAATAAGGAATCTTCCGATGATAATAACTCTGAGGATGAGGGTTCCTTCAATGACAACGAAGATGAGAAGTTTCCTTCGAAATTGAGTAGAATTGTCTAATAGTTTTTAATAAAGTAAAACCCTTAATAAAAATCGATACTCATGATTCTCTATCCGCTATCATTGGTTAACATGTACATAAATGAATTACAGGTCCTATAGTAAAATTTATTAATATAGCATTTTATTAATAAATATTGCAAACTTTAAATACGATATAATCCTAACGATTTGCTGTAAAGAAATTTACAAGCATGGATCGTCCGGTTCCTAATAAACGGTTGTAATGATTTCGGTCCCAAATAGTGATTTGAACCGAGAAAAATTTTCTTAATCGGTTAACCGAACCGGAATATTTGGCGTCAACCGATTGCAAATTACTTCATATTTTATTTTCAGGAATTCACGGACCTTTACTCAAATTTTTGTCTCGTCTATGATAGTTTCTATTATGTAGTGTTATATAATTTTTATTGTCTAGTGCAGGCTTGATAGCACCTTCATATTCTATTTTTTTTTGCTTTTCTTTGGGTTTTCCTTTTTTTTTTTGTCTTGGATATATTCACAGTTTTTTTTGTTTGTTTTTGGTCTTTCATTTAGGTAGTATTGTTTTGTTCTCTTTAATCTTTTACCTTTTTTTATTCTTTTTTATGAGAAGCTCAGAGAAGAAGTTTTAGAAGGAGTAGATTATGAAAAGGTAGTTGAGTAACTTGTTACCGGTTTTTTTTTATTTGTTTTTGGTTTTTTTTTTGTTTTACTAAATTTTTTTCTTGTAGGTTTGTGTAGTGCTTGACTATTGGAATGGCACCAGGAATAAAGATTCGGGAACCAGAACTAGTACAAAAAGATAAGTACCAGTTCTTTTTTGTTTGTTCTTTTTGTCTTTCAGTTTTTTTTTTTGGTTTACTAAAATTTTCTTCTTGTAGGTTCATGCTTCGCTGAAGTATTGGAATGGCACTGGAAATGAAGATTTGGGAACCTAAACTGGTACGTACCGGTTCTTTTTTGTTTGTTCTTTTTGTCTTTTAGTTTTTGTTTTACTAAAATTTTCTTCTTGTAGGTTCATGTTTCGCTAGAGTATTGGAGTGGCCCTGGAAATGAAGATTCAGAAACCAGGATTTAAAAGATTAATTTAGCACCAGGAATAAAGATTTGGAACCTGGGATTTAAAAGATTAGTTTAAAATTTTTTTTTTGATTGCAAATCGTTAGGGCAGTGTCATTAATTACCTGATTATTTTTTATCAGAGGTCTATTCTCCCTCCCTCTTCCTTAATATATATATAGTCAGGTTCTTATATATAATTTCAACTTTTTTTACCCTTCCCTCCCTAAAAAATTACCTAATTTTTGTCACTCCCCTTATAGGTTTTTTTTTTCTTTTAATTGCAAGACCAGGACCCCGAACAATCTATGTGAGCTTATATACCTTATTTCTATTGTCTAATTAAAAAAAAAAAAAAAAATTAATAGTTTTCAATTTTTGAACCTGGCTAGGTTATGTAAACCAAGAAATTTATTTTGTATGGCCTTAATACTGCCTTAATTTTATTTAATTTTTGCATTTTTCTGATTTTTTGCATTTTTCTGATTTTTGCATTTTTCAATTTTTGTATTCATTATGCCTAGATTTTTCATTAGCCCATTTCAAATATAAGATTTATAAAAATTACTCCCATTAGTATTCTTTTAAATATATCTATTTTGCTATTTAGCTGTTTTCAAATATAATCTTTTTCTCCAATACCTACTTTTCAAATATAACCTTTTTTAAAAAACGGCTCCTCATTAGTAATTTTTCAAATATGACATCATATAGATTGTTTGGGGTCCTGCGGGATCGTTATCCTTTAAACTGTCCAGTTTTAGCAGGCAAATTTGCTTTCTTAAATTTTATAAATTCATATCTGACTATTTTTTTAAAAAATAAAAATATTTTATATTTTTTTTTCAAATAAAAACTATAATTATATACTATTTAAAACTTCTTTTTATTTGCTTAATATTTATAAAAAATTTGAAGTTGTTTATAAAAATAAATTTATAATTTTTTAAAAAAATTTTAATTTTAAAAATTTTTTCTGTTTTTTTAGTTTTACTCAATAAAAATATATGATTGATCCCCCTATTACCTTAATCCAAAGTTGTAGACAATTTAAAATTACACTACTTTTATTATTAAAACTTTTATAACTTATTAAGCAAAATTTGAACTTTACTTAGTAGTAACTACAAAATTTCTCTTTGAGAATATATAAAATTTAAAAAAACTTTTTAAAATTTTAAGTAAAACTAAAAAATAAGTTTTATTAAAAATGTAATGTAATATCTTTATAAAATTAAAGATAAAATGATAAAATTTAAATATATTATATATAAAAAGGACTCCGGACATCTCTCATATAGGTCATAACTGGATTTTGGCCAATTTTGGCCCAATTTGCTGAAAACGACAAAATATATTTGTTTAAATAACTTTTGATCTAGTGATCAAAATTGAATAAACTTTTTTTTTTGTTAGATGCGCCTCATTGAAAGCTTCATTTTAAAAAAAAAGTTTGTTCAAATTGGTTCATTAGATGCCAAGATAATTGGCAAAAACTGTTTTTTTGCTTTTTAAATTTCAAGGGTTTTTGCTAAAAAAAAACAAGTATGACCTCTATACTAGATGTCCAGGGTCCTATATAAAAGAAATTTCTTTAATTTTATTCAATAAATAGGGGGTCAAGCTTAAATAAATTTTAAGAAAACTCAAAAAAATTTATTAAAAATAATTTTAGCAGACAAATTTGTTTGCTAGACAGTTTAAGGGATAGACTTTTTTTTTTGATCATGGGATTGTTATAGGTTTTTTTTTCTTTTGGATC
>QKWP01000351.1:187719-198448 GCA_003550325.1 Gigaspora rosea | reverse complement strand
TTTTGCAAGTTTTTGCAAGTTCTTGCAAGGTTTCGCTTTATTTTTTTTTTGTTTCGTTTTGTTTTTTTGGTTATTTTTAAATTTTTTTTATTAATTTATTTTATTTCGGCACTTTGCGAGAAAAACAACAACTTTACAAAACCTTGCGCATTCCAACGACGACTTCTAACACTTCAAAAATGATAAAAACAAAGAAGCGAAAATAATAGCTAACTGTGGGGTGAGCGAAAATAAGTATATAGGGCTAGTTTTTTGTATATAGTAATAGAATTAAATGCAACGAAGTGCAAAAGTAGTTTAAAATATTTGTAATAATATAAAAATAATATGTAATATATAATAAAGTATGTAATATTAATTAAAAATGTATATTTAATAAATGTAAAATATAATATATAATAATAAATAAAAAAATAAAAATTTATATTAAATTGCGAAACCGTGCGAAATATTGCGAAACCCTGTAAAAAAGCATGATTATGTAAATATGTATATCGTTTATTTATTTTTTAAAAAATTTTAAAAATTTGTGAAAATTTGCAAAATATTGCGAAACAATGCGAAAATATTAAAATATTACCTCCTGCGCACATTAGTTTATTGATCTGCATGAGTACACGACCCCTGTAGGGGGTAATTTGCATTTTTTTATTTGCAATATATTTCGAAATATTTCGAAATAATAACCGTAATATTACCGTAATATAGCGTAATATATTGCGTAATATGCCATATCAATCATAAGATTTTCGTAATATTACGGGCCGTAATATCTTACGTAAGATTACATATATATAATTCGCTAATGCAGTAGATTATGGGATACATGACTGTGCGAGTACATGAAAAACTTAAACTCTTAATTTTTTTAAAAGAGAAAATAAATTTGTCGCACCTCTGCTTCGACCAATCAAATCGCACGATTTTATAGGCAAAAAATTTTATTTTTTAAAAATTTAAAATTTTACTTAATAAAGTGTAAAAATATATATAAAATAGCACACCATATATTCTGAACAACTTTTTCTAAGTTATAAAGATAAATTGTCTTAATAAAAAAACGTTTATAAGAAAAATCAAAAGTTTTTTTTTGATGATCATGTCATACTTTATTTCAAAGAATATAGTTACATACACAAATGTTGACCCTATTCCGATACCTTGTATCTTACAATAAAAATATGTCACTCCCGGTTACCGTAAGTACCTGTGTGCGACCTGCCAAAGTAGAATTCGTCTTACTGACTAACAAGACTTATGCCTATATTAATCAGGTCCCAGACATGGTTCTATAGCCAGTTATTATCTACTTAGATAGGTTCTACCAACCCCTTAAACCTGTATCTATCCACTGATCTAACTCTTCTCTAACTACATTTCTACATTCTTCCCAATCTTTTTCTTCTTTTGTTTTTACTCGATCTTGTCTCCTTCCTTTATAGCCTTTACCACCCTGATAGTTCTCATCTTTTTCCCTGCTTTTTTTTCTTTTTTTAGTCGATATAGCTGATTTTCCTCTATCCAACATCTGCCTCTTTTCTCTAGCGGTGATACCTGTATCCCTCTCCCACATGATAATTTTTTTACATCTTTCTCTTCATACATCTTCCTGGAACATGATCATTTATTTGTCTAGCCAAAGAAGAAGTATATTGGTAATTGTTTTTTCCTAATATTGAGCTGCTCTAGAATCTTGCGGATCTTTAATGGGAGAATGCCTCTCACCAATTTTTCTCTTTTTTCAATATCGTTTTCATTTTGTTCAAGGAGAATTTCCTAGAGTTGATATGGGCTTATTTTAGATTTTTCCTTTTGGTTGAAGGACAACCAGATTTCTCTAATAATCTCCTCCTTCTTTTTGTTTCAAAATGGGATATCCACTTTGCAGTTTGTAAGGTGTTCAAAATCCTCTTCGCTTTCCTTGCACCTAGGGCAAGTTGCAGCCGGATATAGATTTGTACAATCTTTTTTTCTTTTTAGTAGGGTAGGGAGAAGTCTGTTTACTGGCTTAATTCTAAAGACCTATTTCGCGTGGCCTTTTTGGTGAGGGCCGTGGATTTTCTTGTCAGATACCAAAAGTTCCTGAATGCTTCCCAATCCTTGTTTTGAGAATGTTCTTGGTGAAGATTATCTTTCTCCTTAAAAATGTTTATTCTGCTTATAATATATATTGATCCATTCTTTTATAAAGTGTTTTACCAGTATTTCAATACTTTTATTGCTCTATAAAGATTGAAACACTCTCGATACCGAGCCCTCTTCTAAAAACTTTGTAATTTCCATGTCTTTTCTCCCTTCTTTGGCTAAGGTATCTGCTCTTTCATTCAAAGGATCTCCTAAATGAGCCTTTACTTTGATCATTTTTATCTCTAGTTTCTTTCTTGATGTTCTCCTTTATTTTCCCTATAATACCAATGTTCTTCATCTTGAACCAGCTACGAAGTTTCGTCTTTCTTCTAAGTTTCTTACTATCTAAATGATGCTTGGTTATCCATATAAATTTTTATTTTACATTTACAGAGATGAAATCAACAGGGCTATTAAAATAGCTACCAATTCTGATTTAGTAAATGAGAACCATCCCTTTATTTTTCCTTTTACAACATTAACTATTCTATTACAGTCAACCCTCTATAAATGCAACTCATAGGGACAAGCCTACAACGTGCATTTAGAGAGATTTGCATTTAGAGTAAGCCAATTAAATTGCAGTTTTAAAAATTTGATCATCAAGTTTGTGTAACTTCTGCCAAAACTGTATAATTTATCTTAACTACTAAAATTTGATTGGCTATGTGCATTTAGGGAGGTTAGTGTAATATAAAATATTATTCAAGAGAACGTGCATTTACAGAATATAGAACATGCATTTAGTACTACAGTCAACCCTCCATAAATGCAATCTCCATAAATGCAATACCTTTCTAAATGCACGTTTTTTCTATTCCGTAAAATGTTATTAATGCTAAATGCACGTTCTATATTCTGTATATGCACTTTCTCTTGAATAACATTTTATATCACACTAACCTCCCTAAATGCACGTGGCCAATCAAATTTTAGTATTTAAGATAGGTTATACAGTTTTGGTAGAAGTTACACAAACCTGGTGATCTAATTTTTAAAGCTGCAATTTAATTGGCTCTCTCTAAATGCAAACCTCCCTAAATGCACGTTGTAGGCTTGTCCCTACGAGTTGCATTTATAGAGGGTTGACTGTAATAACATCTTCGTGCATTTAGGGAGATATTGCATTTATAGAGGTTGCATTTATAGAGGTCCGACTGTACTACTATCGATCTGAACTACACTATATTCACTACTACAACTATCTGTTACACTATCTTCGAGTGAGCCATCTGTGTAAAATAAAATCTCCTTTTCTGTTACATTTCTTTCCAGAATGACCAATAATTCCTTTCTCTTCTGTGTGTTACTAATTGCCCTTGAATGCTTCTTTTTTCCCAGCTTTCGATCTTTAAGGAATCCAGGGCTTAATATTCATGAGGTTCTATTGAAGTTGTATTTTTTGTGCATGTGACTTCCTGGAGTTTTCTTTTTTCCATTAGAAGGTCCCAGCCATCTGTACTTTTTTTACTCATTTGTTTATGCTTTCTACTTTTCTTTTATTAATCTTTAAATTTCTATGGAATTCTTTCCATCTGATTTTTACTTTCTTTATGTCACCTCTAGTTTTCTCTATATTTTCTTTTTCATCTTCTTCCCATTCTGAAATTTCTAATAAGGGAGTTTGACTTTTGTTTTCTACTCTGCCTATAAATGGTCTATTAGTTGCATCTGAGTATCCTAATACCCAATCTTTTTTTGTTTTTTTCCTGAGATTGGTTTGTGCCTTTCCTGAATTAATTTGGGGCTGAGCTTGTACCTTGATATTGTGGTTTTACTTTCCTTGTGGCTTTATCTGAAATGACGATTTTCTCCAGTTTTTTAAACCAACACGAAATTCTTCCTTTGGTGCTAAGGTTTCTTAATTTTTTTATCTGTTGCTATGATAGTAAAGCAGGGCCTTCATTGGTTGTTATTTGTTCTGTTGACCATATTCCAAGTCTCTTCAGGCTTTTCAAGTTTTCCCTCCAATTATTTTCTTTTAGGATTTTCTTGATTTCTTTCTTATTATCCCAATTGATAAGTATTTTCTAATCATTCTCTATAAAACTACTCCTTACATCTACACTCAGTTTCTTGATTTTAGTGAGGATAGCGGCATTAAGATTGCGAGTCTAGCCAAATTCTGTCAAATCTTTCTCGTCCAGTTGCCATATGGATAAGGTCCAATTGAGCTTTCCTTAGCCTTAGTATCATGGCTTCCGCTACTATCCCATACTATTAAGCCTTATGAACTATTCTGAAATTAGATACTCTAAATGTCTCTGCTAGAAGGATTTTACTCCTATTATTAGCTCGTAGTAAAAGTATGCTGGGCCATTGTTTTCTCAGAACCTGCTTTCCACTTGATAACCTGTAATATAGGGCTTTGGATTTCGTTGCATTCCTTTTTTGAAAGTAGATGTATGTTCAATCTATATTCCAAACGTAAGAGCAGAATTTTGTTATTTATTTTTTTTTTTGTTCAACTAAGATTTCTTTTCTTCTTATTAGGTTAGCTAGATCAGATACTTCTCTCTTAAGCTTGGCTTTACATTTTTTCTCGCCTTTTTCGGAGAAATCTATAAAACTTTTTTTTACTAAAACAATCTACCTTTTTAACTTAGAAAAAGTTGTTTAGCATAAAATTTTACATGTAATACTTAAACATAAATATAGATTATATTAGTAAAAAAAAAGTTTTTATGTGCTAACATTTGAAATTTTGATTTTTCTTATAAAACGTTTTTTTTACTAAAATAATCTATCGTTATGACTTAGAAAAAGTTGTTCAGAATATAATTTTACTTTAATATATTTAGATATTGTTTATTTATTTTTATATTTTACTAGTAAAATTTTTAATTTTTAAAACTTAAAATTTTTTGTTTACAAAATCATGCGATTTGATTGGTCAGAATCAGCAGTGCAACATGTTGCAGGTGTGACAAATTTCTATTTCTTTTTTAAAAATAGACCAATTTAAATTATAATATACTATAATATTACTAAATAAAGCAAAATAAAATTATCCTTAATTTTAGGGAATTAGAAACACAAGACCACTTGGCAAAATGTGAGATATATCAAGGCCTATAGAGAAAAATAGAACATGAGGTCAAAGAAGAAGTACTTATTAACAAAAATACAAAGAAGAAAGAAGTTGTTCCAGAAATCTTTAAGGCTGTCAAAAAGGTACTTTTTGGTGAAGATAAGTATAAAAAGATTAGAAAACGGAATTTAATAATCCAAGGCTTAGTTTCCGCAAGCCTCGAGAAAGAATCAATAGTGGAAAGATATTTTAAAAACAAAGCATTTGAAGCTTTGAGTTTGAAATTCCACGAAAAAATTTGGACACTATGATGTGAAGCCGTTGCAGAGTGTGATGAATTAAGTGGGATGAAAAAATGAAAAGAAAAAGAGTTAACGAAAACGAAGAAGAAGAAATAGATGAGGGAGAAAAAGCCACAAGAAGTCGAAAAAGGCAGAAGAAAAATGAAAAAGAAAAGAATGAAGATGCCGTAAAAGAAACGAAGCAAGAAAAATTTCAAAGAATTTTCAATAATGCTAAGAGTATATTGTTCAAGTGGATTTCTAGCTTCACGAGGCCGGCCTAGCTCTGCAGGCTGGCCCTTTAAGAAAAAAGACAATTTTTTTAGTCAATCTTGACATTAGCAGACAAGAGCTAGACAATGAATTTTTGACGAATACTTTAGAAAGTTAAGGTGCCCAAAAAGGAGACGAATCTAGGCTGTGGCAGATCGCATTTAGGTACCTCGGTAACCGGATGAGTCTTTATTGTTAAAAAGGTGGAAAATACGATAGTATAGTATTTTTATATGTAGTTTATTACTTACATTTTATACAATAAAGGCAGGATTGCCAAAAAAAAAATTATCTTTAATTTTAAAGATTTGCAGACAAATGCCTAGAGTATCCAGAATTATGCGATATGATACTGATATGATATTATGCACATAATTTATTATTTTTCGCATCGCATATACATAATCAAGCAAAAAAAAGTATCAATCATGTAAATAAAATCTGATTGGTTGTTGTGAATATGTTAACTTCATTTAGCAAACTTTAATTTTGTAATTTGGGTGACAGAGTGGTAACAGAATATAGATCCTGAATGTTTTGATATAAAAAACAAATAACGAACATATTGTAGTAAAATTTTTAATAAATTTCTGAAAAATTCTGCTAAAAAATTAAATACATATAATAAAAATCATATAATCTAACCTAACTGATCATATAATTTCCATATCTATCACATAATCAACCTCAATTCACTTGCATAATTTATCTTATTGTATCACATGATCCTGGACACCCTAATGTAGGCTAGAACCAATATTATATGACCTCTAATAACTATATAAAATAAAAATGATTATAACCAATAATAATAATATTATAACAAAAAAAATAAAACAAATTTTTTTTAGTTTACTCAAACTAAAGTTATTAGTCAAATTATTTAATATATCTTAAAATTTTGGCCACTAATATAAATTTTTAAAAATTTTTTATTATACTAAAATTTAGTTGACTACCATAAGTTTTTATATAATACAAAATTTTTATAATAAAATTTTTTAAAAATTTGATTACGCTTAGTCACATGATATTGGTTCTAGCCTATATGCACTATATAAAAATATCTCTAAGAGCACTGACATTTATTAGGTAATATTCTAGGGAGTAGGGGGATTAAGAAAAATCTCATCTTAGTTAAATTTAATTGGCAAAAATTCTATTTATAGATCTTATCTGGAGGTAAAGAGGTAAGCCCCTATAGTGAATGGATATTAGGTAATAACTCTAATCTGTTTTTTTAATTATTCAAAATATTTAAATAAAATTTGGTACAATAATATTTAAAAATAAAAAATATATTTTTGTATTATTTGTATTTATATTATAAAACAAAAAGTTTATATTGTTTATAAGCTAAAGATATTAGGTTTAGGGAAGTGCAGTAAAATTATGTTATTAGGGTTTACATAGGTCCTGGCCCCCCCTAGTGAAAGGACTATTGATCAATCAAATTTTATAATATTTAATAAAAAAAACTCAAAAATGTCTTTGATCTGAAAATAAGCTATCTCTCAATTGACAAAAGTCACTACATAGTAAAGTCTAAATTTTACTAAGCAAATTGATTAATATCAATTAATTAAACTTATTCAGCAGGTCAAAATACACTTACTACAAAATTTTTATAAGCATTGTGGAGAATTTTTTATTAATTGACTTTTGATTTTTACTTTCGATAGAAAAATTAAAATTTTTTAAAAAAATATATTCGCCCCATAATTGACAAAAATTGCTACATAGTAAAGTTTAAATTTTACTAAGCAAATAGATTATAATCGATTAAGTAACTTTATTTAGCAGATCAAAATACACTTACTACAAAATTTTCATAAGTATTGGAAAATTTTATATTAATTGACTTTTAATTTTTACGTTTGACAGAAAAATTAAAGTTTTTTAAAAAAATATATTCACCCCACAATTGACAAACATTGCTATATAGTAAAGTCTAAATTTTACTAAGTAATTCGATTAAAATTGATTAAGTAACCTTATTCAGAGATCAAAATACACTTGCCATAAAATTTTCATAAGTATTAGAAAACTTTTTATTAATTGACTTTGATTTTTATGTTTGACAGAAAAATAAAATTTTTTAAAAAAATATTTTAACAAACACTTTAATATCATTGGCTATTTAGACTATATATATATACAGGACGTGATAAATGGCGGACCCCCCAGGAAATTACGTGATTTACTGCACTTTCCTTACTAAAATGCATCTATAGTGTTTTATACTATATTACACAAAACCATTAGAATAGCCAATCAAAATTTAAGATCAGATATAATATAAAATTTTGGTTTTTTGGTTTATTTTTTAAAAAAACATCCATATTTCAAAAGTTTGCTTATATAACCACCTTTGGAGCTCTAATAAAAAAAATTCCTTGCTAAATTTTGTATAAACTAATACTTTAATAAAATCAAATTTATAAAGATCTTTAGTTCAAATGAGTAAAAAAGAGCTTTAAATATTCAGGTGATCTCATAAATTTAGTTAATTGTTAAGTATAGTATATAGATATCACAAGTATTAAGAGTTATACAAGTGCATAAAATAAATATATACTGGATTCTTAGTTTAAATTTCGATTGTTTTCTATAAAGTTTAATAAATGTCGTATACAAATTTTAAATTTCTAAGGGGCTTCCAGAAATTACGTAATATTTTATTACTAATAAATTTCAAAATTTTACTCCATGCACCCACACCTAATACTCTATTAGCCAATCATATTTTATATTTTTTAAAATTTATTTATATATTTCAATTTATAAAATTAATAATGACTATTGCTCTACTGGACCAATTTAGATAATTTAACTACCAAAATGTTCGTCTCATTGAGATAATTTTAACAAGCCCAAAATCATTAAAATTTAATCACAGGATCCAAAGACCATTCAACTTTTGTGTAATTTTAATAGTAATTTTTAGAATCACTGAATAATTTTTACCGTAATTTATTGGCCCGTTTTGGATGATTTAACTACCAAAATGTTTGTCTCAGTGAGGCGATTTAAACAAACCCAAACTCGCTAAATTCTAATCACAGGATTCCAAGATCACAATACAAATCTTTATCGATCTTTGAATTCTGTGATTAGAATTTAGTGATTTTGGGCTTGTTAGGATCAGAATCATCTCACTAAGACGAACATTTTGGTAGTTAAATCATCCAAAACGGGCTAGTGAATCAAAAGTTATTTAATATTAAAGAAATTTACTTAGTGATTCCAAAAAATCACTATTAAAATCATACAAAAATTAAAAGATCTTGGGATTCTGTAATTAGATTTTAATGATTTTGGGCTTGTTAGAATCGTTTTAGCAAGACGAACATTTTGGTAGTTAAATCATTTAAAATGGTTTAGTAGAACAATAGTTATTAATAATTTTATAATTTTATACTTTTGACCAGAATTATAAAAATTTGACCAGAATTATAATTATAACCTGATATTTTTAGGACTCCATTCACCTACCAAAAAATTACGTGATTTCTAGAAGCCTCTTAATTATACTAGACCTTGTACAGAGTAAATATCCGAAAGATTTTTTTTGTTTAATATAAGGCCATACAAACTTATACTATTGGTTTTCATATCACCAAGTAACCTTTCGTAACCTGTGACCTGGATTTTAATTTTTTTTTAAAAAAAATTTTTTAATAAAAAAAATTTATTTAAAAATTTTATTGTCTTACAACTGGATACCCGATAAAAAATTTCATACGTTAAAGATTTAAACTTTATTCTTTATACTGTTATATAGGCAAACTTTGTTTTCTTAGAACATATTGTACTAATCAATAACACCATAGGCACGTTTTAGTAAAAGTTAAAGTTTATATTTGTTATCATTATTCATATGTAATTGATTAATAATCTTTACTATATTAAAAATTCGCTCTGTTCGCATAATTATGAATGAAGAATTTCTATTGGCTAATATATTAAAAAACCCCACTTCACTGACCCGGCCAGGACATGAAACCAATAGTATAAGTTTGTGTGGCCTAAGAATAAAAATAAAAATTGCTATTGTAAAATATTTGATTTTTGGCCAATAGGATCGACCAATTGAGTCATGTGCTTTGGCATGTGCATGCCTCTGTGCCCCAACTCTAGCTGAAAAGTTGTTGGTTTTCTTGCAAAGAGCTAATGTTCTTGTAAAATACAAAAAAATTAAAAATAAATAAATAAAAAAAAACAAAAACAAAAAAGCAAAAAAAAAACAAAAACAAAAAAAAAAATAAAAATAAAAAAAACAAACTAAAATAAAAAACAATGTGAATAAAAGATCTAATTTATAAACAAAATATCTAATCTGATCTTGTAATACAAATTTTAGATTAATTTCATATATTTGAAGTATTTAGAAAATATAGTCCAATGTGTTCTTAGTATGACCCAGGTTACATATCTACTGATCCAGCTAGTCCTCTCAAAAAATATTTTGAATTCACTTTTGAAAACATTTTCGAAATATTTCAAAACCTAAAATATTTCAAAATACATTGTGAAAATATTTTGAAATATATTGTATATGCAAAAACTTTCAAAAAATTTTGCAGGTTCACAAGATCTTTCGAAAAATTGTGCTACTATAAATTTGCTAATATATATATATATAGAATATATTTGGAAACCTCCACCCTCTCTAAAAAATTATGTGATTTTTTGTACTTCCCTAATTATCAATTAAGTAAACTTGTTTGAAAGAACAAAATACATATACTTCAAATTTTTTTTTAAAATTGAATTATTTAACTTTTAATTTTTATATTCATTAAATATATTTTTTTAAAAAATTTTAATTTTTTTATCAAATATAAAAATCAAAAGTCAATTAATAAAAAATTCTCTAATATTTATAAAAATTTTGGATAAGTATATTTTGATTTCTTGAATAAGTTTATTTAAGTGATTTTAATTTATTTGCTTAGTAAAATTTAGACTTTACTATATAGCAACTTTTGTTTTTTTTTTTTTTTTTTTTTTTTTT
>QKWP01000351.1:157303-178418 GCA_003550325.1 Gigaspora rosea | reverse complement strand
TAAGGGCTACAAGCCTGAAATATAGCTTGTTATGACGAGAAAAGTGTGCTCTTTATCTTTTTCTTATTTTGCAAAATAGATTAAAAAGGCAGTTTTAAATGTATTTTAAAAAAAATACAATTTTAGGCCAAAAGGCCTTTACTCAATGAGTTTGAAGGTTTTTGCAATAAAATTTTAATATTATATGTATTTTTAAAAGAAGAACAAGTTTATTTAGAAGTAAAAACCAAGTTATCTTAATAAATTTTAAACTTATAAAGATTTTTTTTAATATTTAGATTGGAAAGATTTGTGTACAAGTGATTAACAGGAAGAGTTGCATTCTTATAGCAACTTTTGTAGATTGTAGGGTAGCTTATTTTTAGATTAAAGATGTTTTTAAGTTTTTTTAAATATTATAAAATTTGATTGGTCAATAGTCCTATTACTAGGGGGGGTCAGAACCTATGTAAACTCTAATCATATAATTTACTGCACTTCCCTAAACAATAATATTATTTATATAGAAACTTTATATAGTTACAAAATATTTTTTAATGATATTTTTGATCTACTAGACCAATTTTAAAAATTTTATTACAATTAAAATTACAAAAATATGCTCTATACAATTTTTGTTAGTCAAAAAAAAGGTTAGCTTAGTAAAAAAATCTGTTATTGCTCTGACAGTAACGGATTTCTGAAATTTAAATAAACAATAATTAATTTTCCCTATATATTACTATATAATTTCACTGTTTGGTATATAGATCATAAATTAAATATATTTTAAAAACATTATTTGCTAGATTTAAACCTATAATTAATTTTTTACAAGTTTCTGTATAGTAATAATAGTATGGCAATAGGTTTTGCTGCTATAAGCATACTATAATCTAGCATATTACAATAGCATACTAGTTTATAGTATACTAGTTATTTTACTCTAAGTGTATATTTATACCTAGTCCTAAGCAGGAATAGTAAATAACCTAGTTATTTACTCAAAATTTAAATAACCAAGTCATTTGAAAAATAACCAGATCATCTGGATCATAAGGTCATTTAGATCATTTGTATATATAGTAATTTTATTGGTCAGATAGTTAATATAAAAAGCTATTGAACATTATGATTTTATTGTAGCTTTATATAAAAGTCAAAATGTTATTTTAGTTTAGTTAATTGATATTTGTATACTAAATAAAGCTGTTATTTATAAAATGTTAATATTGATTAATTTAATAAAATTAACTTTTAAATGTATTATTATTATGATCATATTTTCTTTTATAAAAATTACTTTTTGTCTGATAATCAAGTTTAATTGGGTAAAAGATATTTGATTATTACTTAACAAATATTAAATAACCTTCTATGGATCACTTGAATATGAAATAACCCAATGACTGGTCACTAGTCATTTGAGTTATTTGAATTATTTTAAGTCATTTACCATTCCTGGTCCCAAGAGTATGCACTAGAAGAGTGCAACTGTAATTGATGTGATAAACTCAAATTTTGGTGTGATAAACTCAAATTTTGATATAATAAACTCCAATAATTAAAACCAGTTCCAACCTCTAGTTCTTGAAAGCAAACCTCTATTTAAGCAATTAAAATACCAATATTAGAAAACATTTGAAAATACAATATTTCTTGTCTTATAATAATTAAAGCCAAGAAGTTGAATATATTTTTTTGTACAATAGAAGAATTATAAAAATTTATAAAGCAAAAAAAATATTTAAGAAGGTTCTTAATAAACAAATATTTCTTAAAGCTTGCCTAGTATTGAGAAATCTTAACTTATTTTATATTAATCAACTTGTAGATTAGGGGCTTGAAGCTAATTATATGGGTTTATCTTACCAAGTTTTTGTTTTAAATAGAGTGAGCATCGATTACTAGCTACAGGGTGATTATTTGCTAATCCTGCACTAGGCTTTGTATCGCGACCCTTTTACATCTCCCTATCTTGGAACCATAACACAAGCTTCTAAGTTTGATAAAAAAAAACTTGGAATGAGATACACCATCTTCGTAGAGATTGGGATGAGTAAAAGGCTCTTTCTAATATTAAGTATCTCTAGATTTTTCTATCTTATTCTTTTTTTTTTGTAATATGTAATGATTTAATGATAAAAATGTTTATTAAATACTGTTTTAATAATACAATCAATAATAAATATGAACTAAAGTAATACATAGATATAAACTAGGCAATAAATCAAATGATCGTGATTTGCAGCCAATCAGAAAACTGGAAACGAACAGACGGAATTCACGTGACCTTGTGTATCAAATACGCAAATCTTACGTTTTTGATACTCTTGCACTTACTTTTTTGATACTCCTGTATGTACCCCAAAATTACTTTACTTTTTTGATACTAATCTGCATATATACACGTGACTTATATTACACAAAGACCCAGTGCATTGTTTTTGCAAAAATAATTTTTGGTTACATGCTGCTAATGTTGTGTAACGTTACATAAGTCAAATTTTGGTACACTAACCCGGCATTAAGCTTAATGCTGGTGGGCACTATCATGATAATGCACCCGGCGGGGTTAGACATAATTCCGGCCCACCCTAACCCTAAATCTAGTGGTACCCTAACCCGGCATTAAGCTTAATGCTGGTAGGCACTATCATGATAATGCCCCCGGCGGGGTTAGACATAATTCCGGTCCACCCTAACCCTAAATCTAGTGGTACCCTAACCCGGCATTAAGCTTAATGCTGGTGGGCACTATCATGATAATGCCCCCGACGGGTTAGACATAATTCCGGCCCACCCTAACCCTAAAAACTAATTGGTCGAAGCAACATCCAATCACAGTACATATACTAGATGCATATGTCGTGTAACCAGTATATGTACTGTGATTGGATGTTGCTTCGAACAATTAGTTTTTAGGGTTAGAGTGGGCCGGAATTATGTCTAACCCCGCCGGGGGCATTATCATGATAGTGCCTACCAGCATTAAGCTTAATGCCGGGTTAGGGTACCACTAGATTTAGGGTTAGGGTGGGCCGGAATTATGTCTAACCCCGCCGGATGCATTATCATGATAGTGCTCACCAGCATTAAGCTTAATGCTGGGTTAGGGTACCACTAGATTTAGGGTTAGGGTGGGCCGGAATTATGTCTAACCCCGCCGGATGCATTATCATGATAGTGCCCACCAGCATTAAGCTTAATGCCGGGTTAGGGTACCAAAATTTGACTTGTGTAACGTTGCACGACATTAGCGGCGTGTAACCAAAAATTGTCGGGGATGATGCTGAAATCAGATGATCCTGAAATTTCGATTTATTTTGATATGAAATTTTATTTTTTTGAGATGTTTTTTTCGTCTTTGTATTATAAGGTTAGGGTAAGGTTTGGGTGTAGATTTGATATTTAAAGTGTATATGTGGATTTTAGCAGGGCTTATAGTTTCAAATCGAGACCCCAAATTTCAGCATCATCTGATTTCAGCATCATCCCCGACAAAAATTATTTTTGCAAAAACAATGCACTGGGCCTTTGTGCAGAGACCCGTAAAAATTTGTATATAAATTAATACAAACTAATGCAAATTTAGGTTGATAATGCAAATTAAACCAAATTTCTAAGGGTAAAATTTATGTATTCTATAAATTTGATTGGCTAATAATGTCAGATAGTGTGCTGAATTAAGTTTTCGAATGAGAAAATGAATGAACATAAAAGATGAGCAAGGTCAGAACAAAATTTTGAGTAAATTTTTGATATTTTCTGAAACAAATTGCAAATTAATATAAAGTTAATATCTTATTACAAATTAATACAAATAAAGATTTTTTTATAACACAAAAAATTTTTACGGGTCTCTGCCTTTGTGTAATATAAGTCACGTGTACATATGCAGATCGGTATCAAAAGTAAAAGTAATTTTGGCGTATCAAAAAAGTAAATGCAGGAGTATCAAAAACGTAAGATTTGCATCAAATACTGACGTAAAAACAGAGTGCGCTCCGGACAATTACGTCAGTAATGTAAATTCCTGCATTATAAAATTCTGACCGAATCTTGACAATGACCGTTATAAATTAATAATAGCTATAAAATAAATTTTATTGGCATACAGGAGAATTTACTATTGGCTAGGATAACAGAGAAAAATTGCCGAAGTCAATAATGTACTGTAGCTACAATATTTTCGTTATTCATGGATAAATGACCAGTACATACATACGTACAGTACGAATTGTCCCTGAATATCAAAATTAGTGATACAAACGGTTTTTCTGATAATCGATTTTCGTGATCCCGATCTGCACTTTATCTGGGACCTTGGTCCAAACAACTGGGTTTGTTCCTCGTGTAACAGTCAAAGAAGTATAGAATTCACGTTCAAATTTTTTTTCGAAGATACAGTAAATATGAATATTGCACATCCACTCGGCGTAGAAATCAATTCTGCGACATTTTCTTGTTATTCCTCTAATGAAATCAAGAAATTGTCTGTTAAAGAAATTGTTAACCCTGTTATTTTTGATTCATTGGGTTTACCTACAGAGGGTGGATTGTATGATCCAGCTTTGGGGCCAGTTACTCGTAATGCTGTGTATGCGTTGTCAACATTATAAAACTAAAATTTATATAATAGAAAAAACAGACATTTATAATGATTTACTATGGTTTTAATAGTTGCGGTACTTGTAATCTTGATCACTTTAATTGCCCCGGTCATTTTGGACACATTCAACTCCCTTGTCCCGTGTATAATCCTGTATTCTTTTCTCATGCATTGACCTTATTAAAGGCAATTTGTTTAAACTGTCATCGGTTTAGATTAGCGGCGACGGAGGTAAAAATGACGATTGGAATTTTCATATCAATTTCGCCCCATCTCAAAATTTATAATATTTAGAACTTTCGATATACTGCCAAGCTCAAATTATTAAATTATGGATTACTTTTGGAAGCTCAAAGAATTGATGGAATTGCTATTGAAGATATATTAACAACTGATGAAGATCGTAAATCAAACGATGTTGTTTCTATCGAGTTTGATCCTGATATTTATTTTCGATCGCTTGGCAAGTATCTATACGCGAATTTCTTTAATATTATTTAATCTAATATGTTTTTCTTTATTAAAGAACAATATGTAAATAAATGTTTGAAGAATGGTGATAGGAAAATTTATAAGACTACCGCAATTAATGCTGAACGAAAAAATGTAATATCTGAATTTTTAAAAAGGTCATCTACTCCAAAACAATGTGGTAATTGCAAGTTGTAAGTTAAAAGATCTTTGTTTTTAATTTTGTGGCCGAAAAAATGTATTTAAATTTCTATATGGATTTAGATATTGTCGATCTTTTAAAAAGGAAGGCCATTCAAAAATATTTCAATGCGCTTTACCATCGAAATTTTCGAAAGCACAGAGGAGTCAAGAGTTAGCAAATCAATACGCTAAACAACAAAATATACAAGATACAAAAGATCAGGATTCATTGGTCGAGGAGGATCAATCTTCTGTTAATCAGAACTCTAAAGCTACAAAAGAATATGTTACACCAGAAGCATTGCGTGAGCACTTTCGTAAGCTCTTTGTGAATGAATCTGATCTGTGTTCTTTATTATATGGTAAACGTGGACTTTTATTGGATAAACCGGATTCTCTGGCTGAGGTTGTTAGCGCGGATGTATTCTTTATGAACGTGATTGCTGTCCTCCCTACACGTTTCCGCCCAGCTTCAGCTTTTGGTAATAATCAGACATCGATAAATCCACAAAATGAACATTTAACCAGAATTTTGAATGCACGTCTAGAATTTTGCACTCATGCCGCAATGTTGGATAAAAATAAGTTAAATTTAGATAATAATGAGAGAAGCTATGTAGATGTTGTAGACGACTTGATGAAAAGTTGGGTCGAATTACAAAATGCGGTAAATGGCATGTTTGATAATACAAAAGGAAATTTAAAATCATTACGTAACAAAGAACCTGCCGCTGGTGTTAAACAAATTTTGGAGAAAAAAGAAGGGTTGTTTCGGAAGCATTTAATGGTTCGTGATGTATAGTTTTAATCAAAATATATATATATCTTTTTGTTTTTTAATTGAAGTATTATATTGCAGGGCAAACGCGTAAATTATGCGGCTCGTTCCGTTATATCACCTGACCCAAATATTGACACGGATGAAATAGGAGTAATTAAAAATATTTTAAATTTAGAAATTTTATGTACATACTTTGTTAACTATTGATTGGAATGTTTAATAATTTTGCATTTTATTCATATTCATATACAGGTGCCAGTTAAGTTTGCTAAGCGGTTGACATACCCAGAACCGGTGACATCTTACAATGTTAAAGCGTTGAGTCAGGCTGTGTCAAATGGTCCTGATATATGGCCAGGTGCCACATTTGTTCAAAATGAGAATGGTTCTTTGATAAATTTAGCAAGTTTATCACTAGAATCTCGTATATCCCTTGGACAACAATTGCTTAGAGAACAACAAGACAAATCATCTTTTACTCAGTATTTTGTTAAGACACCATACATAAATAAAAAAATATACCGTCATATTCAAGATGGTGATATGTTGCTAATAAATCGTCAGCCTACTCTTCACAAACCATCTATAATGGCACATCGTGCTCGTGTGTTAAAAGGAGAAATGACAATTCGTATGCACTATGCTAATTGTAAGGCGTACAATGCAGATTTTGATGGAGATGAAATGAATATGCATTTTCCTCAAAATGAAATTGCGCGTGCTGAGGCCTCATTAATAGGCAATACAAGTCGACAATATCTTGGTCCAACTTCAGGATCTCCTTTGAGAGGCTTGATTCAAGATCATGTAGTGGCTGGTGTATGGATGACTTGTAAGGATACGTTCTTTACAAAAGCTGATTATCAACAGATTGTATTTTCTGCACTAAGATTAGATTCTTCTGATTCGAGACGAATTTTGACCGTGCCACCTGCTATACAAAAACCGAAAGCATTATGGACCGGCAAACAAATGGTGCGTTCACATTTTCGTACCTTAATATATGCGTGTTATTATTTAAAGTTATCCCTATTTGAACAAAATCAGTGCAGCTATACCACTTAAGTATCGCATATGCATATATCATATGATATCACCAAGTAAGCTAATATGATATACAGTCAGACCTCTCTAAATGCAACATCTCTCTAAATACAATCTTTATACTAGACCTCCATAAGTGCAATTGTTCATCTTCTCTAAATGCAAGTTGTATTCAGGGAGGATTGACTATGGTACCATATGACTTTTTAGCTTATGTGATACTTTAAGTGATGTGGGTAATAATAGGCAATTTGATGATTTAAATATATTAAATGTTTATTATCAATGCTGAACAGATAACCACTATACTAAAGAATTTAACCATTGGCCTTGTCCCTCTAAATTTGCGATCTAAAACCAAGATTTCATCTAAATACTGGGGTTGGAACGCGCCAGAAGAGGAAACAATAATTTTCATTGATGGAGATTTTCTCACTGGAATCCTTGATAAATCACAAATTGGAGATTCTGCATTTGGACTGGTTCATTCATGTTATGAATTATATTCTGCCGATATTACTGGCCAATTTCTTAGTGCTATGGGCAGATTATTTACAACATATATGCAACGATACGGATTTTCGTGTCGTATGGACGATTTGAGATTGATACCAAAAGGCGATCAAAAGCGAAAAGAATTAATGAATCGTAATGCAGACATTGGTAAAATTGCAGCTTTTGAATATATAGGACTGAACAAAATTGTCAAGAACGTGGATTTGCCAAGCATGGATAAAGGTTTGTTTTTATACTAATATTACTCTAGTTTAATATTAAAAAAAAAAAAAAAAAACAACGAGTAATGTTTTTTTTTGTATATCAGAATTTAGAAATATGATGGAAGAAGTATTGCGCGATAGTGAAAAACATCAAGGCTTAGACGCTAAAATGAAATCGCGTGTAAATAAATTGACCTCATCAATTATCGCAAATTGTATACCAACGCAATTGGTAAATACTTACGTGTATTAGACGTAAAACATTATATTTTTAAATATATATATATATTTAATATTTAATTACTATTTTGTTTAATAAGTTGAAACGTTTCCCACATAATAACATGCAAACCATGACTATATCTGGGGCAAAGGGGAGTAGTGTGAACGTTTCGCAAATATCATGTTGTTTGGGTGAGTTATATGTCAGATGTTTTTTTTTTTATTATTATTAATTGCTGCTTATGTTGTTGAATTACATGCAATGTCTTGAATTTTTAAAGGCCAACAAGAACTAGAAGGTCGGCGTGTACCAGTGATGGTTAGTGGAAAGACTCTTCCATCATTTCTACCTTATGAGCCCTCTGCACGCGCCGGAGGATTCATTGGCGGCCGCTTCTTAACTGGCATAAAACCACAGGTAAAAAATACATTAAATTACACGAATAAATTTACTGTTTATATTGCATAATTGATATTTGGTAATTCTGCAGGAATTCTTTTTCCATTGCATGGCCGGCCGTGAGGGTCTTATTGATACAGCAGTGAAGACAAGTCGTTCTGGTTATTTACAACGTTGTCTCATTAAACACCTGGAAGGCTTGAAAGTACATTATGATCATACAGTTAGAGATGGAGATGGTTCCGTTATTCAATTTCATTATGGGGAAGATTCACTTGATATCACCAAGCAAAAACATCTTTACGAGTTTAAGTTTAATACAGAAAACCATAAAGCATTGTTACAAAAGTACGATGTCGCAAAAGCACAACAAGTTCTAAATACTTCTTGCGCGTCTATTTACTCGAAGAAGGCTGCAAAGAAGCCTCATGAGTATGATCCTGTTCTTTCTAAGTATTCACCGAGTACTTATTTAGGTTGCGTTTCCGAGAAATTCCATAAAGCTTTAGAAAAGGTATGATATTTGCTTCGAATTAAAGTTTGTGTTCAAGTTTACATTAGATTATGATTGATATATAAATATGTATATATCAGTATACGAATGAGGATCTGGATGGCTTATTTAAAGCCAACTCAATATCGAAACCGGCTTTTCGAAAACTTATGCATCTTAAATACCTTCATAGCTTAGTTGAACCTGGTGAAGCAGTTGGACTGCTAGCAGCTCAAGGCATTGGAGAGCCATCAACGCAAATGACGTTAAACACCTTCCATTTTGCTGGATTTGGTGCGAAAAACGTTACCCTCGGTATTCCTCGTTTACGTGAGATAATTATGACAGCATCGGAAAAGATAAAGACACCAATGATGACACTTCCCTTACTCGAGAATGTGTCTGAGCAAGAATCTTTAAAATTTTGTCAGGAAATAAGCAAATTAACTTTAGCTGAAATTATAGATCAAATGGTAGTAACTGAACGTTTATCTAGTAAACGAGATATAGGTGGATCGGTTCGATGCAGGATTTATAATATTCGCATGCAATTCTATCGACGAGAAGAGTATACGGAAGAATATAATATAGTACCATTGCAAATTGAACGCGCAATCGAATCAAAGTTTATAAAACATCTTGTGAATGCGATATCTAGTGAACTTAAAAGTACTAAAAACAAGAATGAAGATTACACTGGTTAGCTTTTCGCAAAAATTTTTATAGTCTGTTACATGTTCATGGTCTTATTTTTTTTTTTTGTTTCAATATATATATGTATTAGATATAACTCAAGGAATAGATAAGTTTACAAACAGAACAAGAAAAGATGCCACATTTGATGAAGATGACCCGATTAATGCTGGTGGAGATGGTAATTATGAGTATTTTGAATTGATGATCTTATAACAATTAACATGATTACTTTAATCATGATTGGTATACTTATCACAGAATCTGATGATGGTGATGGTGACGCCACTAATGCAAGAATAAATTCTAGAACCAAACAATTTGCGAGCTACGACGGACCAGATGATGATGATCTTGAAATAATTAAAGAGAATGACCTTGCATCTGACAATGAAAATTCGGAGACAGATGATAACAATGAGAGGAGAGAAGATACAGATAACGATACGGACCAATCACAAGATTCATTCTCAAAGTCGCGAGACAAAACTAAACGATCTGCTTTACGAGACAAAATTGTGGCGTCTTCAAACTGTATCACCGATTATCAATTTGATCATGTCAATTCACAGTGGTGTGATATAGAATTACGGGTATTATTTTGTCTTTATGATTTATATGAAATGATTTGAGTTACAATTATTAATTCATCTCTTTTACATCAGTTCCCTGCTGATTCCAAAAAATTGTTATTGCTAAGCCTAGCCGAAGGCGCATGTAAGAAGACTGTAATCCACGAAGTTAGTGGAATTAACAAATGTTATCCGATCACGAATGATACTGAGGGAGACACATCGGTAGGATGGATACACTTGAAGATCTAAATTGACAAATTTTTAAAATTTATTCATTTATTTACTTTTTTTTTTTTTTATAGAAAACCATAGCGACGGAAGGGGTTAATTTTCATAATATATGGTTATATGATAACATAATTGATATTAACAAAATTTATTCTAACGATATCGCTGCAATACTCAAAACCTACGGCGTCGAAGCTGCAAGAGGGGCTATAATGAAAGAAATATCAGATGTATTTGCAGCATATAGTATCAATGTAGATCCAAGACATTTGACACTTGTCGCGGATTATATGGTAAGTTATCCCGCTTCTTATTCAGCCAATCATAAAAATTTTTATATAAATACTTGAATTTATTGGATCATTTTATTAAAGACATTTGAAGGAACGTTTAAACCATTTAATCGAATGGGTCTTGCATCGAATTCCTCACCTTTTCTTCAGATGAGTTTTGAAACTACTTGTAGTTTCTTGACTAATGCAGTACTTAATAATGATACTGATACGTTAAATTCGCCATCAGCAAGACTAGTACTTGGTAAAGTTGTACAAGGCGGTACTGGCATTTTTGAAGTTCGCCAACTATGTAAAACTTACTAAATTTAAAAATGAATAAATTATTAACATTGTTTATGACAGAATCGTTTTATTTGTTAAGATTTTCAACAATCATTTTTCCATTAGTTTGGAAATTTGACTAATTGTTTCTTTTTAATTTTTTTATTTTTATTTTTTTTTGTTTGTTACTGTATTAGAGTTATAAAGTTTGTTTTTTTTTTAAGGCATTATCATAGATTCCCATATTTATAAGATAAAAACAGTTACTATCAGCTATCACTTTATATACACTTTATATACACTTTATATACATTAAATATATATATTTAACAAGACTCGTAGCTGCACGATGAAAGATGTATCACGCATTTTTTCTTCGAGATACATGTTTGTTGAATGTGGCCAAGAAGCCGGGTTTGTTTACATTCATATAAACATATATAATACAGAATAAGCCTTAAAAAAAAAAACGATGGTTTTAGGTAATTAAATAAAACAATTCAAACACGTTTCTTTAGCAAGGCTGGTTAATCTTTGTCGATAAAGATTTTTTTTAAAAAAGGGTTGATTCCAACCACCTTTAACGCTATGGTATGAGAGAAAGCAACCCTTGAAATGAATTTTTGCCGCACATTTAAACAGATCGAAATTGACGTAACGAATAAAAAGGTTTAAAACTCTTATTTAAATGCTTCGTACAAACTCAATTAGATAGATGGTAAAATCGAGAATTTAGCTAGCACTTTGATCATTTTGATCACTTTGATGCAGATTTAAGACGTTACTTTCTTTGTTGAATGGCAAAGTCATCAGATCTTGAAGGAACAGAATGACTTCATTGTTCGTCGATGAGACTTTACGTTGTGTATCTCATTACGACTCCATCATTGGTTCACATATTTCTATAATAGACCTCTCGTGAAACAAGATATAGACTATCTGATCATATTCTTACAGTTTGGGGTTGATCATTCAAGAAAAAATCCCTGTTGTGTCAATTCAATCAGTTTGTATCACTAATGTTCGCCCCCCACTTTCCTTTTTTTCATTTTACGCCTAATCATTCACTTTCATTCATAAATTCTTAACCGATAGCACGGAATTCATTTTTAATAGCCTCCTCTGCTTTATTTTCTACCCCAAAAACGTATTCTAAACTATACGTATTCACCTCGGAGACACCTACAGATAACTCATAGTCATATAAAAGGTAGGTTTGTACTTCCTGACCCAATAACTAGCGAAATTTTATATTTTTTTTTTTAACTTTTTTTAATTTTTATATTTTTCACACAATTTTTGTTCTTTTTTCTATATCCAGTTTTTTTAGCAGTTTATACCATAAAAGACTTGATATACTGAGGAAAAAAAATTTGTTTTTTTCGTAATTATTTTTTTTTTTTTTATTTCACATATAACAGGTAAAACAATTTAATAAATCATCATCTGTCTTATATTGTAATATATATATCAAATAATTTATATTAGACAGCTTATATAACAACAATCAATCACCTTACCTCGTATTTTCTCACTACTTTATTTTTTTTTTTTTTACCTTATATCCGTCTCCTAATTTTTTAATCCGAATAGTTTCTCCGGATTTTTATTTTCAATAACTCATTCACTAAATTGTAATACTACAAATCAATCTTAGAAACAAAAAAATTTTTTCAACAACGATACTTAATCTAAATGTTACCGTCGTCACAAAATATAATCCATATGCAAATGCAACAACAGCAACAACAACCTACACAACAGCCACTTCAGACTCAGACTCAGCAGCCACCTCAGGGCCAACAGCCCTCCCAAACGCAGCAGCAACAAAATCAGCAACAACTATTATCCGCTCACCCTCAAGTTGACCAAAATCAAAGGAACGGCATGCATATAAAGAGACAAGAACAAAGATTGTTGAATGCTTACGTATACGATTTCTTAAAACGTAGTGGTGCTATAGAAACAGCTAAAGCTTATTTAAGAGAAGGCGATTTTCAGAGCGTAGTCAAAAATGACGGTACTACAAATTCAATAAACGGGACTGGAGGTTCAAGTTCTGATAACGATAATACATCGCTACCTGACGTTGACGTACCCGTACAAGCTCCTGAAGGTTTTTTATATGAATGGTGGACTGTATTTTGGGATATATATAGTGCAAAATTAAATCGTCCTGGAACTGCTGACGCACAACGTTACGTAGTAGATCAGGTAGATTCTTATTATATCTATCTATATTTAAATTATTAGATTTTCTTTATATTTTAACATTTAAATAAATCTATTCGTTTAAAGCAAATGAGAAATAATAGAAATCAACTAAATCGTATGCGATTGATGCAAGATTCATTAAATCAGATACCTAGCGGAGTCTTTCCACAAAATGCTCATCAAGTTGCTGCTCAACATTTAAATTTACAGCGGCTGCAGCAGTTACAACATCAACATCAAGCGCAACAGGCAGCGCAACAGGCGGCGCAACAACAACAACAACAACAACAACAACAACAACAACAACAACAGCAACAACAGCAACAACAACAACCTCCGCAACAGCCGCAGCAACAACCGTCTCAACCTACACAACAACCTCAACAATCACCCGCTCAACATCAACAACAGCAAACTCCATTTAATCGACAGAATATGCAAAATGGTCTTAACGTTGATGCAAATGCCAACGGTGATATGATGTCTATGAGCCCAAATCGGGCTAACCAGAATCAAATGAAGTTAAATGGTAACATTATTCGTCAAAGAGTGCAGTAAGTATTAATTGAAATATTTGTATTGAATTCTTTATATTATCTTATATTCGTTTAATTTGTAAATAGAGGAGGTATGATGAATCCTCCAATGCAAGGGATTCCTACAAATAGTAGAATGTTTATGAATCAGAACATGTTGAGTCAACAAACCGCTGCAATGGTCGCCGCTCAAGCTCAAGCTCAAAATGCACAACTTCCGAGTCAAACACAACAACCATCAACACCACAATCTCAAGTATTGTTGTTGCAACAGCAACAGCAGCAACAGCAGCAACCACAACAACAACAGCAGCAGCATCGTGATAATCAAGCTCAGGGATCAACACAGTTGCATATGGCTCAACCTGGTCCAGCACAGGTATATATATATATATATGTTATTATTAATAAACACAGAGTCCATCCACCCATAGAATTGTTAAATAGTTGCCGTTAAAAAACATCGAACTCTCTGATAAATAGGCTAACGCTTCTTTGAAACGTAATAACGAGGGAGTGAATCAACCTATATCATCACCTACCAAAAGAACGAGACTTACGACACCAAATGATGCTAATTATTTACAAAGTAAGTTGAAATATTTTTTAATTCTTTATATATAACTTTATATTTTAAATTAATTTATTTATTTTTTTTAATATATTTATTTTAGATGTCCAAGCTCAACGACCGGGTGGAGTGAATCAACCAAATCAAATGCCAATTACACAACAGCCAAATAGTATGATATTAACCACGGTACGTATTAATTTCTATTTAAATATTCATTTGGCAATGTATTAGGACAAAGGTTTTATTCATAATCTCAACAGCCCGTTGCGAACACAACCATTACTTCCCCGGAACTTAAATCTAATAATAATAATAACCGCCAGACTCCAAATCTAAATGGGAAACCAAAGAATGCAGCCACTCCGCAAATGCAAATAAGGCAGCCACAACAAGTGAATCTTAATAATAAATCGATATCTCCACATGGAAATCCAATGCAATCTTTGTCTGTTCAAAACGTTCAAAACTCGCATGATATCCAGGATCCACAGCTAATGAACCAGGTTAATCTTCCAAACACAAACATTCACAATAACACTTTAAATCAAATGCCGCTCCAAAACGCAATGAATCAAAATGTGATTCGACCTTCAAACATCCCTAATAACAATCTTATGCAAAGTTATGGTGGAATGGGTGGAATGGTTACATATCCAAACATATTACGCATGCAGCAAGCTCAACAATCATTAGGTCTAAGGCCTAACGCTCCTGATGCACAAAAAATTAATTCCGCTGCTTTTCTTAATATGGATCCAAACGCGTTAGATAAATACAAGCAGCAGGTTTGTCATAAATTTTACTTTTTGATTAAATTCCGTAATAAATAAACAAATCACATTAAATGTTATTTATTTATTTTAGCGCAATCTTCATGATATGAATGCTATGCGACCTACTGCTATTCAGGCACTTCATTTAAATAATATGCAACAAATTCAGATGATGCAACAACATTTACATCAACAGCAACAGCAGCAGCAGCAGCAGCAGCAGCAACAACAACAACAACTACTTCATTCTCAATCATCAAATAATCAACAGCAACAACAGGTTCATCAACAAGCCCAAAAGAATAGAAATGAAAACAAAGTAGTAAAGGTAAGAGTTGTTATTATCTTTTATTATTATTCATATTACTTTTTTTTATTTTATTTTATTTTTTATCTATTTATGTTTTTATTAAGAATCCAAAACCAACGCCATCTCAGACCCAACCACAGCCTAGTGGCGGTTCTTCTATTGCTGTAACTAATTCACAACAGATGGTGGTTTCAAACGGACAGGCTCAGTCGCAACAACCTACTCAGAATTCAACATCAGGAATAATGCCATCTTCTATTATTTCTCAACAAGATCCTCCTTCCTCTCTCAATGTGAATATGGAGGAGGTATGAAATTATTATATTGATTTATTTAATAATATCTCGGTTCTTTGAGTATAAGTAAAGATTATTTCCGCTTGTACTTATAAGACAACTTAGGATATGATTAAAAATATAAATATATTTATTTATTTATTTTTATTTTATTTTATTTTATTTTTTTTGTAGATTGAAAATTATGCCTCGTCATTGAATTTTCCAATAGAGGACTTTAGTTCTTTAGATATACTCGGAGGTAGTGGAGCAAATGACGGTTCCATTGTTCTCGAAGATTATCTTAATCTCGATTTTTTAGATGATGCTGGATCAACAAATAACGCAGGTCCAAGTGCGGCTAGTAATGGCAATTAATTGCATGTGTTTAATAATAATAATAATAATAACAAACATTTTTCTTTATTCGTTTTTTTTTTTTTTTTTTTTTTTTTTTTTTTTTTTTTTTTTTTTTTTTTTTTTTTGTGGATTAGTTTTTGCAAGAGCCTTACCATTACCATTCTTAAAAATTTAAAAATTTAAACACTTTGCTGTTGCTGTCTGCAGTTGTAACTTTAGTTCTGGGCATGTTATTAGGTGTTTCAGATGCGATTGGTTATCTATTATATATGTGCTGGTGAAATGCCTGTAAGCCACAGGAGCCGAGCATTTCTCGCATAATTTTTTTCACATTTTTAGATTTTCTTTCACATATTTCTTGCGCTTGCGGCAAGCATATCTTATATAGCATATTTGTATAGTATATAGTTTTGTGATCCTAATACAAGAATAATTTTTCAAAACCCTTTTTATATATTCATCCCCCACCCCCATAGTAAAAAAAAGTAGTAACATATATAAGTAGTAGTAATGAAATTTTGTCTTTTTTTTTGTTTTTTTTTTTTTTTTTTTTTTTTTTTTTTTCTTTTTTTTTTTTGCGTTTTTTTTTTTTTTTTTTGTTTTTCATTTTTAATAATTCTTTAAGGCGATTGGTTACTATTTAGTAACATTTATGATATTGAAAAGAAAATATATCTTATCTTTTTGTGAATAGTAAACTATGATAAATTTAAAATATTCAGCTGGCTAAGCACCATTGTTAACGTCTCTAAGGTACGTACGTGCATTATTCAATGTGTTTATAAACAAATGATTATAATTTTTCAAAATAACTCGTTCTCGTTGAATTATAGATTTATTTGTGGAAAACATATATACATATAATACTGTATAGAAATCATTCATAAAGTCAACTCTCGATATAATGAACCTCTTTATAATGAACTCAAAATTTAAAATTTCATAATGCTTCGGTATAAAAAGAGCTATGATTTCTAAAAAAAAACCAGTAATTTTCTACATTGATCCTTTTTTTTTCTTCCAGAACCATCAGTTATATTATATAAATTTATACAATGCACAATAAAATAATGAACAATTGACCGTTTTTTTGATATATTATAAAGTCATTTATGGGAGGAACCGCTAAAGATCATGTGATTTGATTTTAAATAAATATATATACATACGTAATATACTTATTAACTGCTAAATTATGCAATATTTCGTAAGGTTTGTGTTAAAATAGTTCACGAGTTGTTAAATACATGTGGATAAAACTATATACATGCATATAAGATGATACTATTAGTATGAAACTAATACGTACCGTTACAAAAAAAATTTCAAAAACAAAAAAGTTTATAATTATATATATACAACATATAACCGGATTTACTTATCTATGTACAACATTTATTGTATGTTTACTTTTTTTTCTATTTGTTTCAAATACGCTAAAATATATTTTATACGTAATATTTTTGTTTTTTTTTTTGAACAGCACATTTAGTAAGCAAACTCATTTTATACTATAGCATATACAAAGTTTCATAAGATTTTATATACATTATATGTACAGTATTTTAAAAATTCTATAGTATTATATTTAATATATAGTATTGTAATAAAATTAAATTAATATACAATATATTAATGGATTGGATTTACCCTTTTTGTACGAAATATAGTACATTTTAAAAAATGCATTAAAAATTTAAAAAAATTAATAGCTTAATTTTTTTTTATATACAAAAATCTAATAAGTATTCAAAAATAGTTTAGCAGTATTGTTTTTTAAATTAATAATAAAATTTTTATAAAAAAATTTTTTTTATATATTGTATTTTTTGTGATTTCTAATGTACTAGATTTCGTACATTTGTAAAGTCAGTTATAATTATAATTTATTAATATATTTGGCAAATTAAAAGTTTTAATAAATAAAAAATTGTATAGGCTTGTTATAAAAAAAATATTATTATTAGTTATATTATAAAAATTATTACTTATATTATAAGCTTTTTTTGAAAATTTTACAAATTATTACTTTACATAGTAAGCCATATGAGTTTAGCTAGAGTTTAAAAAATTTTTTGCTAATTAAATTTTCTAAATTCTTAATCAAAATTATAAATATTTATTATCTAATTTCAATTACAAAATTTTTTTTAATCCTAAATTAGTATATCTCAAGTTATATTACTTTAAATTTTAAAAAAATTACATCTAATTTTTATATATAAATTGGATATTTTAGTTATATAGTATTTACTAGCAAAAATTTCAAATTTAGATTACTTCTTATATATTAATCTAATCTTAAATAAAATTTTAAAATTATAACTAACAAACTTATGTTTATAATTTTATTAATAGTTTAAATAAATTTATTTAGTAAAAAAATTTTTTATAATCAAAAATATTTTGTAAAATTACTAGTAAATGTGCTAAAAACTAGGTTAAACTAGCAAATGTGAATTTTAAAAAAAATGTACAAAATTTAAAAAGCTATGTAAAGCTATGAGTTTTTTAAAACAAGTAGCCCATAAGTTAAAATATTATTAAAAAATATTTAATTAAGTAGTTAATTTTAAAAATTAATAGATAATTAAGTTTAATTATGTACTAAATCTAGTACAATGTACTAGATCTAGTACAGGTAAATCCTATCCATTAAATAAAACTTAAAAATAAAAGCTTTAATTCTTAATAATATAAATTAATAAACAAGTTACTATAACAAAAATATTAAATAGTTTTTATTAAACCTTTAAATATATAAAATAATTTAATATTGTAAAAAATTAGTTAAATTAATACAAATTCTTTTAGTTAAATTATTATTAAATAATTGATTAAAAAAATTAAATTAAAATATTATTATACTGTACTTTATTTTACTATATTATTAATATATATATTAGTTATTTAGTAAAAATAATATTTTAGTTACAATGATACAATAAAGCTTAAAATATAATTATTATAGTATAGTCATATAAACTATATAAATTATTACAAATTACAATATCTAATATAAATATTTTCATTTAAATTTATCCTTTAATTTGTAAAGATTTGCAAACAAATTTGTTTACAAAATTACTGTAAATATATTTCTATTTTATTTTTTTTAATTATTTAAATAATATTTCTAATTTACACCACAGGTGATTATCACCTATAGTCAATTTGCCAATTAAAATTCAGGATCAGGTGTAACATGTAAATCAATCTTTGTGTAACAAAAACAAAGAAATTTTTAAAAAATTGATAAAATTGCTTCTAGCCTAAAAACTTGCCTATAAAACTACTTTTTTTTATGCAAAAAAAAAATTTCTTGTAAAATTTTGGTATAAACTATGTCCCTTTGCCCTATCCCAGTTCTTACCCTTACCCTAATATTAAAAAATTTTTACTTTTACTTAATAAAAATTGTTTGTTTTTATTTATTTATTTATTACAGGTGATAATCACCTGTGGTGAACATTAGTTAATTTCTTATTTAAAATATATATATATACCATATTACCACGAAATAGCACGCAGGAGTGTTATTTCGAGTTTCAGCCTGAATTAAGGCCGTAGTTTGTAATTTCACTATTAGCAAATTTTATATATAGATATTGATCAATATATAGCACTTAATCGTTTTATATCGATTATAAAATATTGTTATATATCGATTAATTGAGGACCCCAAGCAATCTATGAACAGCTAACAATTTTAAAAAATTGTTGTATATTTCTAAAAATGGAAAAGATCTACAGAAAAACAGTCAAAAATAAGCATTAATATTACTAAATATAGAAAAGATCTATACAAAAATAGTTAAAAATAAGCAAAAGCAAATTGTCACTTATCTATGTATAGCTTGGGGTCCTATTAATTGGATAAAAATCGATATATATTTATAATCAATATATATCATTTTTTATATTAAATCATTATATATCTATAAACCAATTATAATCATAATTATTTAAAACGATATATAACGATTAGCAGATCTTTAATGATTACATAATGTTTTGATTGTGTTACAAAAATTTTAACCCGGATCACCAGATAAAAAAAAAAAAAACAGAGTTCAAACTTTCTTAAGCCCATTTAATCTGTAAGCTGCCATGGATTATAAAAATATATTCCATAAAATGTGCAAAAAAACTTAAAAAAAAAAAAGCCATTTTGAACGATTTTTACATCCTTTCCCTTTTACTTCTCTTTCTCTTTTACCACTCTTTCCCTTTTATTTCTCTCTTTCTTTTATCCCTCTTTTTCTTTTATCTCTCTCTTCCTTTTTCTTTTTTATTTTTAATATTTCAAATACATTCAAAATATTTTAGGACGATCTGTAACCTAGATCATATCAAGGACGCATTTGATTAATATTTTTGAAATGTTTCGATGATTTTTGATGATTGTACTACAAAATCAGATTAGATCTTTGTTTATTTTTTTTTGTTTATAATTTAGATCTTTTATCAATTTTACATTGTTTTTTCATTTTCATTTTGTTTTTTTGGTTTCCTTTTATTTTTTAAGGGTAGAGTTAAATTGTATCGTTGATCATATGCAAAATGTGTCTAAATTTTTGGTACCACATGATCATCATTGTTGTATTCTTGGAATATTCTAGAATATTACTGCATAAAATTTTCGATAATATATATTACAGTATTATATGAGGTTGCACCAGTAGTACACCTGTACACGCAAGTATCTTTGTTAAACACACACATATATATTTTTTTTATGACGATACATATAAATTATAACAATTTTACAAAAAAATATTTTTATCTAGAACGAACTGTAGCAATACGTATATCAAATATGTTCTAGAATATGAATAAGATTACGAAATGATCGGCATACTGCATAATGTTTCACCCGAAATTTTGTGTGGCACCCGAAAATTTGTAATCGACTTTTAATAGTTTTCTTACTAGCTATTTATAACTTTTTATATAATTTTTATAATCACGTTATCCAATATTTATATATTGTGACTTATTTTTTTTAATATATATATTAACATTATAAGCAAAATGACGTCTTATTATATTTTATCTTATATAAAAAAAATTTAGCATTGATCTACATTAATTTGCCCTATCACGTTAACTCTAC
>QKWP01000351.1:143849-155819 GCA_003550325.1 Gigaspora rosea | reverse complement strand
TGGGCAGCAAACCGCTTAAGCTCTTTAATCTGAACCCCCATTTCTTATTCGCTCTGAAGGAACATGCTTTTTCTTTCCTTTCCTTCTTCCACAGATTTCGGAATATCTTCCAGTCTTGACTTTCTGCTCTTCTTTGATGAATCTTGTCTTTTGTATTTTGCATAAAGAGCCAGTCCACTTTGTGGAAAGTTTGTGTAAGCGTTTTGAGAAAGCTACGGATCGGGGTTTCGATTGTGATATTGTTCCAGATAGGTCTTAGCACCATTCCCTGAATCTCTTTTATGTTGATCGAGATTATTTCTCTTTCTTGTGCACCTTCTTTTGTGCCCTATCCGCTAGGTCGTTTAGCACATTTCCCGCGTATGCTTTTACTTTGTGAAGTTGCAAATCTACATTCTTTGTGTCTAGTATTTTAACAATTGTTCCTAAAATACCCGGGTTTTTTATTTTGCACCAGCTCCTTGTGCTCTTAATTTCTCAGCTTTTTTTAATTATGTGGATCGCTACTTGACTATCAGTGTAAATGTCTATTTTGCTGTTGCTTGGGGTTATCAGAGTCGCTTCCAGGATTGCCATAAGTTCTGATCTTGTTGAAGAAAGCCACCCTTGGATTCTGCCTTTAAGTTCTCTGACTATTGCACCCTTACTATCTATTTTAATTATTCCATACCCTGCTTTGTGATCCTCTGTACCTCCTCCTCCGAGTAAGCCATCAGTATAGTAAGTTATTTCATTGTACACCTGGTTCTTCTCTAGTGCCTGCATGAGCTCTCGTTGTTTTTCCCTATTTTCTACTAGATCTTGAATCAGGTATACGTCCCAACTTCCTGCAAGAGTCACATGTTCTACAACGGATTCCTTTTTTTTTCTAGTCTTCTTTTCAGGAGCTATCATATTTTTGAGGTGTTTAAGGCCAATCGCCATGATCCATCACCCTTCGTTTTTCCTCTTTACTCATGGACTTACATCTTCTACTTCATTTTCTCTCATTTTGAGGATCTTATTTGTAGAAGTTATGCTTGAACTCGATGGGTTGTTAAGCACCAAATTCTCTTTGTTTTCCTCCCATTCTAAAATGTGCAACTTTTTATTTAGAGATTTTTTTCCACCTTTCCGAGAAATGATCCCATATTATTCTTTCTCTTTCCAATCACCCATTCTCTCATTGATCTTTTGTGTGACATTTTTCTCTTTTTTGGCTTGATTTGGGATTCATTTATCTCCTCTTGTTGAGCATAACTTTCTTTGATTCTTCGGGATATTCGGTCTTCTAATATTGTTTCCTCTAATTTTCTATACCATATGGGTGTTTTTCCTTTCTTTTCTAATCTTCGAATCCTTTTAATTTGTTGCCATTTGAGCATTGTATTATCCTGTCTTGTAATTAACTGCTCAACGAACCATAGGTTCAATTCACAAAGTGCGTGGGTGCCTTTTTCAAAATCTTTCTTAGATAATAGGTTTTTTATCTCTATGCTGGCTTCACTGTGTGCGTTAATGGTCCAGTCTTTTTCCCATTTGGAATTTTGGATACTAATACCCATACCCTTTGCTGTTAATAAAATGCTCGCATTCAGATTATTTTTCCAATTGATCTTTTTAATTTCGTTACTGTTTAAGGTCCATATGGGTACTGTAGACCTTAATAGGAGTTGAGCGTCTCTAAGCCTCATTCTGGCAAGGTCACCTACGAGGTTTGGATTGTTTATTCTTATCACCCATTCTGTGATTATATGCTCTATGTGCCGCTGCCATAGAGAGTTAATTCCCCAGATATCACTTTGTAGAGGAATGGAGTTTGAAGCAGTCGAGGCCAGTTCAGCTTTCCACTTTGCTACCCTTATTATTGGTTGGTGTAGTTTGTCGCATTCTTCCTTAGGTAAGATTACTGTATTTAACTTATATTCAGCTCTGGGTAGTATAACCATATTATTTATATATCTTATATGTTCAATTGAGATTCTTTTCCTATTAAGCAGATTGGCCATTTGCTTAATTTCTATTTCAAGTCTTTTCTTAATTGATTTTTTTGGGTCTGCTGCCGTCAGCCAAACCCCAAGGTAACGAACAAGTTCTTTCTTCTTTTTTGCTGAAATTTTTTCCTTTCCTTCTTTAATGAAGATCGCTTTTTCTTCTATTTTGCTTTTTCCATTTATCACTAGTAATTCTGTTTTTTTTCCGTTTATCTCGATGTTGTTTAGTCGAAAGAAAGATTCTGCGGTGTTAACTAGGGTTTGCATACTTGTTTTAGAGTTTGTCATCAGAACAGTGTCATCTGCATAAGCCAGGCCTGCGACCCGAATTTCCTCTTTTTCTTTTTTTCTCTGGGTTATTTCTATTGGCCACTCTAGTCTTGCTTTCGTTCCCTGTTTACACTTGTGAAGTTTGCATAGTAATGAGTCAAAGTAAATCCTCCACAGGAGAGGGAGATTACTTCCCCTTGGTCTATTCCCGTCCTGGGCTAAAGCCTTCTGTTAGACCAAACTTTGTGATTACTTTGACTTGTCTATTTGTGAACATGTTCATAAGAAAATTTTCTAGCTTCTCTGGGATTTTGATCCTCCTTAATGCTACTTGCAGCTTCTTAAGATCTACAGTATCAAATGCTTTTTTAATATCTATAAGGGTTATCCATATTTCTTTATTTTCTTGTTTAGCTGCTTCAATAAGGGTGTTCATAATGTGGATTGGATCTTGAGTGCATTCTCCTTGTAGCCCAGCGAAATTTGGCCCTCGCAGGATCTTGTGTGATATGATAATATCACTTAGTCTTCTTTGGATAATTCTTATGAGTCCTTTTCTTGCTACTTCCAGCAGCATAATCGGCCTAGAATTTTTGAGCTGCAGGTCCCACTCAGCCATTTTAGAAATTGGGAATATCATTCCAACTTTCCATTTCTTTGGCATTTCCCCTTCATTTAGAATTGTGTTTAGAAGATCTAGAAGGAGCTGAGTAGCTCTTTTACCAAGTTTTTTTAGAATTGTATAACCTATATTAGATAATCCTGGCGCGGAGCTATTAGAGGTCTTTTGAAGCATTTCTCTCTATTCTCTTTCCTCAATTTTCTCGAAGATACTATTGTACCATTCTTGTTGAATATATACTCGGGGGGTATATTCTTCGTCCCATTCTTCTTTTTTCTTTTCAGGGACCAGTGGCCTCTCCGTAAACTGTTTCATAAAATATTCATCAACTGCTTTTTTGACTTTGTCAGGTTCGTGTACAAGCTCTCTTTTTCCTGTTTCATTGTCTGGTGTTGTAAGTATTCTTTCTATTTCTATTTTATTCCACGGCCTTTCTAGTATGCTGTTAAGCATTTTCTTATCCTCCTGCCCTATCATTCCAAACCTTCTTTCGATATTCTCTCTTATTCTTTTTTCTTGTTCTATTTTTTGTTCAGAGACCATTTTCTTTTCTAATACTTTAATCCATCCCTTTAGACCTTCTAACCACTGTTCAGTCCATCTATTTCCTATTACTTGGATTTCAGTGTTATTGTTTGTATTTATTAGCTCAATTTGAGTGTTTATCAATAGCTGGTCTATGTCTTCTATTTTTGTGACCAAGTTTGCTCGTGCTCTGCATCCAATTCGTCTTAGCTGCTTGATCCATTTGTATCTCGGGTTCCAAATGACCTGTTTTTGTTTTTCTTCACTAGTGTTTTTAATTTTTTTAAATGGAATTGTCTTATTTGCAGCTTGACCTATGAGCTCTGCAATTTTTTCCCACACTTCGTTTATCTAGTTTGTTCTTGGCCGACTTGTATATTTAGCACCTTTCTTTAATTCTTTTCTCTGGAATTCTTCAATATATTTTTCTAAAAGTGCAGTAAAGTTTTCCCAATCTTCATTGGTCATCTTATCATACTGATAAATTTTCCGTTGACCAGAGAATTTTTTTTTTTGCTCTGCAAGTGAGTTTGAGTGTAAAATGGGGCTTAGTAGCAGTTTTGTCCATATTAGATTGTGATCACTCCCTGTGACCAGGTCCATCTCTTCTATATCGCTATCTAGCGCAAGATCTTTAATTTCGGGGTCTAACCAGATATGGTCTATTTTTGAACAATATTTGTGATTGGCCCATGTCGGTTTGAACATTTGTGGATTAATTAGTACATATGCTTCTGCATAGCCTACTCTCTGTAACCATCTAATCAAAGGAAGTTTACTTCTTCTGTAATTTTCTGTAACTTCTGTTTCCCCGTCATTCCCGGTAGTGATTGCATCTACTTCCCCTCCAATTTCTGCATTGAAGTCACCTCCTATAATTACTCTTGTATTTAATTTGCTTTTAGCAATATCCTCTGTTATATACTGTTGAATTTTTCTTTGCATATTTTTGTCGTTTGGTGGGAAGTACACTACCCATACAACTAAGATTGTTTTTTTGAATCTGAATACTGCTTTAAGAGCATACGTATCTTTTACTATTACTTCAGTGAGGTGAGTTTGCCATTCTTTTCTAACTATCAGTCCCACTCCTGAACCTTTTCTTTTCTCTATAGCATCTTTCGTCCAGAAACCTCTATAGTACCTCCAGTTAATTTCGAAGAAAGTTGCTTCTCTCTTATTGGTATTTGTTTCTGTTATCCCTATTACGTCCAAATTTTGTTCTACACCAAAGTCTATAAGTTCTTGTAGTTTTGCCCTATTTCCCTTTATCCCATTAATATTATGAAAACCTATTTTTAATTGTTCTAATTTTGCGTTTAATGTTTTTGTTTGGCAATGTTTTTTTGCCAATAGGGTGTCTTGCAACCCTTTTACTTGTAATTGGACTGGAATGACTTTTAGGAGTGCATTGATAGTATATGCTCTATTGTTTTAAATTTTTCCCGCATTTCTGCTAAGATTTTCTTGATCTCACTTTTACCTTCTTTTTCCATTTCCACTTGTTTTCCTCTTTTTCTGCCTAGTTCTTCCCTGTTTGCTCCGGTTGCAAATCTATTACCTTCGTGATTGCTATTACTTATATTTTCTAGTCTTTTGAATGGTTCCCTATATGTGTATATGTGGTTCTCCTTGTTGACGTTTAGGTCACTATGATTTTCACCCTTGCCGTCTATTAGTTGCTTGGATACGTTGTTCGGTTTAATCTTTTTGAACTGTTCTATCTCTCTTAATATTGGTTTTCTTTTGTTATTTTTTATAGTTTTTGTCTCATGTTGGTACTGGTAATAATTATAAAAGGTTTTTTTCCTTCTTCTTTCTGCATAATCATTCCAAAACAACTTGGTATCAAAGTAATATACACTTGTATCTTGGGCTGCTTTTTTATCTTGTTCAGAGCTAAAGTATACATATGCTCTTCTTGCTTTGTTGCCGTTGCTATTGTTTAGAATTTGTACGTCTTGAACTTTGTACTTTTTAAGTTGTCGAAGAAGAAGACTCTCTGTCGCTCTTGTTGGTATATTACATATTATGCCTCTATAATTGTTCCTTTTTTCCAGTTCAGCAATGTCAAATCTACCTGGTGTTACCATATACGTTTTCTTCTGACTTAAAACAATTGACCAATGTTCTCTTAGGGATGCCTCTCGTTTTTCTATTTTGGTTCTGATTCTAACATATATTGCTCTGGTTGTAAAGTTTGGCTGTTCTTCCAAAAAATGGGCCTTGCCAAAATATTCCAAGTATCTTTTGATTTCGTACTAGTTAATCTCTTTTGGTATATCCCAGATAGTAAAACAATATTGCGACCTATTTGTGTGAGCCCGGGTATCGACTTGATTTTCAGAAGCATGTATATAATTATCCGTATGTTCCTTTGTATAATTTTTGGCAATGAATCTGCCTTTGGGAGCCCAGACTGAGTTGTAGATATCTTCATGTTTTTTGTGTTTCTTCTTTATGTCACTTCTTACTTCTTGTTTGTGTACATTTGGAATAATATTTTCCAAGAGAGCTTCGGTGCCATAATCCAATGTGCCACATTCGTTTTCAATCATTATGCTCTTTTTAACTTCTTCAGTAGCTTCTTCTGTGTTCGTTGCATCTTCCCACTCTGTAGAGCTTCTCTTCTGTACCAAATTATTGTTGTCAATTTGCATAAAATTAGTCTGAGCTTCGTTACAAGTTTTATCTATTCCTGCAATCGCTTCTCTTGTAGTCATTTCCATATTTGCAGGTGCTAAACTATTTCTTTTGTTGACCGAATACAGCATGTTAGAGTTGATGTCACATTCCGTTAAGTATTTTTCCTCTTCTGTTATACTTTGCTGTCTTGTTTTTTTATGTTGTACCCATTCATATACTCGATTTACTTCACGTATTGTGGCTATAAGGTAGGCATCTGTTGTGCATAAGAATTTTGCTATTCTTTTATCTTGTTGTAGAATAGTTGAATTAAGTTCGCTGTATAATGCTGATCTTCTATCATCACTGAAGTTGAAAAAACCTCTAAGTTTTTCTAAATTTGGCATTTTATGTGTTTGTTTTGTTGTTTGTTTGCCGAAATCATTTGTTTGTTTGTTTGTTGTTGTATTTTGTTGTGTACGCGTCTTAGTTTAGTGATCTACAATTCAGATCTAGCCAGTGTTCTAACAAAGTTAGGGTCTTTTTAGGAGGGNTATGTGTTTGTTTTGTTGTTTGTTTGCCGAAAACGTTTGTTTGTTTGTTTGCTGTTGTGTTTTGTTGTATACACGTCTTAATTTAGTGATCTACGATTCGGGGTCTAGCCGATTTCCCCAAAAATTTTGTAAAAATTTTTCCAAAAGTCACATTTTGTAATTCACTCAGTAAAGGACCACTTCTTTTTCCTTGGTGTTCTAGCAGAGTTGGGGTCTTTTTAGGAGGGCCTCTTCTTTTAATAGTAGATTTTTATGTGTTAGCTAGTGTCTAAACTACCCTAGCCTATGTTTGTTTATTTATTCAATTTTTGTAAAAAGGATCAGCGGAAAGAGTTCAAAATAATGAAAAATGTTTTATTTTTTTATTTATTTTTTTATTTTAATTTATTTTATTTATCCTTTACTTCTTTCAGAACTTTGCAAGAAAATGATTTACTTTTCCGGCACTTTACAAGAACACCAATTCTAACATCTCTGGTACTTTCAAGAAGTCACGAATATGACCGAATTTAATCGAATATAAGCGAATATGAGCGAAATATAATAGGTTTTTTTTTCAGTTTTGATTTTTTTGTTATTTTTTCGGTTTTGTTTTTTGTTTGTTTTTTTACTTATTTTTTTAATTTTATTTTATTTATTCCTTCGTCTTTCGGAACTTTGCAAGAAAACGATCTAACTTTCTGGCACTTTGCAAAAAGTAGTGAATATAAGCAAATATAAGCAAATATGTGCGAATATAAGCAAATATAAGCAAATATAAAGAATATAATAGTTTATTTTTTTTGTTTTTATTTTTTTATATTTTTTTGGTTTCGTTTTTTTTGTTTTTATTTTTTTATTTTTTTTTGGTCACTTTTTTTGTTTTTATTTGTTTATTTTTTTTTGGTTTTATTTTTTTTGGATTTATTTTTTTTGGCTTTTTTTTTATAATAATACATAATAAAATATGTAATATTTAAAATATGGGAATAGAAATTTGTCGCACTCCCTGATTCTGACCAATCAAATCGCACGATTTTGTAGACAAAAAAATTTAAGTTTTAAAAATTAAAAATTTTACTAGTAAAATGTAAAAAAATAAATAAGCGATATCAAAGTATATAATGTAAAATTTTATTTTGAACAACTTTTTCTAAGTCATAAAGATACCGTAGATTATCTTAGTAAAAAAATAACATTTTATAAGAAAAATTAAAAATTTCGATCGTTAGTATATATAAAACTTTTTTTACTAATATAATCTATATTTTACGTTTAAGTATTACATGTAAAATTTTACGCTAAACAATTTTTTCTAAGTTAAAAAGGTAGATTATTATAGTAAAAAAAAAGTTTTATATGTGCTAACTTTGGAAAATTTTGATTTTTCTTATAAACCGTTTTTTTTACTAAAACAACCTATCTTTATGATTTAGAAAAAGTTGCTCAGAATAAATTTTTTTTTTTTTTTAAGGTAAGGCCTTGCTTATATCTTTATTGGGTAATTTATATAAGTAATTACAACAGAATAAAATTTTACATTATATGGGCGGTCAAAAGTAGAAACCAAGGAAATTGTTTCTAAATAAATTTTTTCTAGACTTTAAATTAAAATATCTTAACAACTATTAAACCAAACTTGATAAAAATTTTTTTATTTTAATTTTATATAGTTATAGAATTAAAATAAAAAAAAAATTTATTAGATTTGGTTTAATAGTTGTCAATATATTTTAATTTAAAGTTTTAAAAAAACTTATTAAAAACAATTTCCTTGGTTTTTACTTTTGACCGCCCATATGATGTGCTAATTTATATATATTTTACACTTTATTAAATAAAATTTTAAATTTTTAAAAAATAAAATTTTTTGCCTATAAAATCGTGCGATTTGATTGGTCGAAGCAGGGATGTGACATGTCAAAGGTGCGACAAATTTATTTTTCTAAAATATAATAATAATAAATAAAAAAATAAAAATTTATATTAAATTGCGAAAACTTGCGAATATTGTTTTTTTTTTTTAATTAAAGTGCCAGTCTTGGGACTTATGAATTTTATTCAAGATATTAGGGCCATCAGTATCCTCTAGGGGAAATACTGGCATTTGTTACATAGACGAGAATACATTTAGCCACACGTACACTTTTGGTGTCTAATTTAAGTGGTCCGTCCTAGGGTTCCACACTAGCTGCCATACCACTGCCATACCTGCAACCCAACTACAGGAATTGCCTATTTAAACCCTCTAATCCATGTTCCTATAGACGAGAATACATCTAGCCATACATACACTTTTGGTGTCTAATTTAAGTGGTCCGCCCTAGGGTTCCACACTAGCTGCCATACCTGCAACCCAACTATGAAAATTGCCTATTTAAACCCTCTAATCCATGTTCCACCTGCCAACCCATCTTGTATCACCAGAACAGGCCTGTTATATAAGTCAGTCAGCAAGTTCCAGATACTTATCCATTGCCTTAGGACCCAGCCGAGTATTCCCGGTCCTGTTATCCTCGATAGGAGACTTGGTAGAGCGGTACCTGTCCCATATCAGGTATTCACCTACACTTCGGTACTTATCGCTATGACCGAGTCCAATACTTGCAAGACAGAGTTACCTCTGTCCTCTTACCAATATCTACTTCTTCCCTTGTAAGGATCGTTCCAACCCTGGTATCTACTATCACTTTCCTACTAGTCCTTTACTGGTTTTCCCAGACTTCCAATCCAGTTGGCCCGGAAGGGTTAATCTACCCGGCATTAGGTGCTATTATAGTTTTTTTCCCCCTAGTACCTACTTCTATAATATAGGTCCTTTTCCTCCGGTACCCGATTCAGCGGCCAGGTTGGTAGACCTTGTCCCTGAGGTCGACGTCTGGTACTTCGGCTCTGGTTCAATATTTCGGTTTTGGTAGCATCGTCAAAGATCTTTGCTACCTCCTTACTCGGGTCTTGCCAAATGGGGTTCTGTTTCCCTAGTTCCTTGGATTTGTCTGTGTCACAAGACACAATTTCGCCTGAAAGCTTCCATTCGAAATGGTAACCAAGGACTACAGGTAATGTACCCAACTGATCGACAGGAAACAGTTACCGGAACACAGGTCTATTTTTTCAAAGCGTCGTCAGTGGGANAGGACTACAGGTAATGTACCCAACTGATCGACAGGAAACAGTTACCGGAACACAGGTCTATTTTTTCAAAGCGTCGTCAGTGGGATTTGAACCCTAGACCTGCCACTTGGAGGGTGACAACTTACCAACTTCTCTAAGTCGCCACACCCTTATTTGCGAATATTGTATATTTAATAATTTAATATATTATATAATAATAATAAGTAAAACAAAAAACTCTTCCCATTGATAGGACCCCGAAGGACTCTGATACAATTTAAATCTAAGTTTGTATAATATCAGCCAAATAAGCATATAAAATAGGCCAAAATTTAAAAATTTACTATATAAAAATTCAATGTTTGATGAATTTCTATGCAAAATTTCCTTTTTTAGAGGACGTCTAAAACCGTGTCCAGTTATGTGTTTTTGATTTTTTAATTAAAGTTAGGGTAAGGGTTAATTTGAGGTTATAATTAGGGCATGCCTTATAGTAAAATTGTACTCTCGACATTTTTTATTAATGCACCAAGATGGGTTTAAACTGTTGTTTCTTGTATTTTTGCGACTTTCGCTTTTTTTCGCTGTTTTTGTCTCTTCGGGCTGATCCGTGTTGATCAAAATAAACAACCCTATTGGCTCTATGTCATGTAATGGACACGGTTTTAGATGACCCCTTTTTTAGTAACCTCTGAGTTATATCAGAGTCCTTTGGGATCCTCTATCGATCACTTGTACAAAATTTTGAACAAAAGGAAAACAAAAAATTTTCGTTAGTAAAAGACGAAGCAGCTAGTAATACTGGTTTTTATAAAGATCAACCTTTCTTGTGTCATTAGGGACTCCTTTATATATTCAGCATGCAAGCCAGAAGTGTTGGTTGTGCAAGATAACTGGCAGTAGATGTCCTTGGTACAAGAAATTCTGGTGGAAGCTAAAAAAGAAAACTTTCGTCAATAAAGGGATTATAGCTCAGCTAGGCGGTGAACTAAGAAAAATGAGTTTTTTATCATTCTCTTTAAGGTTTTTGGTTACAAGAACTTATTCAACCATATACCCACTATCATATTCTCGCTAGAAGTCAGTTTTGCTAGAATTTTTGACGAAAAGTGGAAAATCTGACGTACCCTCTCCAAAAGATCGGCATTGTTGTTCTTATCCTAATTGGGAAGAAGGCATGCAGGTAGATAAACAGGAACGAACGCATAATGGAATGTGAAGCAATGGAGTAGACAGATCTACGGAGATTAAATTCCAGAATGTTCTTTTAGTTTTCTTTTTTTTATGCACATATAATACTTTGGCGAGACGTTTCTTTGCACAGTATTATATAATTTTTATTGTTGATTTCAGATTTAGGTTTATTTCTATTTCTGTTTCCTTTTTTGTTTCTTTTTTTCTTTCTTTTCATTGTTTGTTTTCATTTTGTTAGCTTCTGTTATTAGTGATAGAATTTTTCTTTGTTTCTTTCATCTTGTAGTCAGTTTATTTTGTTTGTTTTTTTTTTGGTATATCGTTTAGGATTTGTAGTATTTTTTTCTTTTTTTTCATTACCCTTTTATTTTCTTAGCCTTAATGTTCTTCTTGTATGGTTTGGTTATTCTCACCATTGAGAGGGATTTGAAAAGAAATCCTATATCGCTCTTTGACGGGGCTGACAAAATTGTCTGTCTTATCAGTGAAGCAGTGCGATAGGTCGCACCAAGGTGTTCTTGAAGTATTTGAGTGATGCCGGACTTGCTATAAATAGAGTATTGATAATAAGTAATTAACATAGTTTAGTTATATTATATATTTAATATCTAATAAAGGTACCGACAAGACTGTCAAAGAGTTAAAAAAAAATAAATAAAAATAATAAGTAAAAAATAAAATTTTATATTAAATTGTGAAAACTTGCAAAAACCTGTAAAACGTTTAAAAATTTGCAAAAAGTATAATTATGTGAATATAATAATTATTAATTGATATCATATCAGATATATATCGATTAATATCTTTATCCGACATGTTCTATGTGCGCACTAGTCGTTTTTCATATATATTATTCGATCACTTTATAATCATTTGATAACTTAATTTTTGATCACTTCATATTTAAAATACTCAAATTTTGATCACTTTATTGAAGGCGTTATTTGTGCAGAGTTAAATACTTATTAATTTACAGTTAATAATAAAAACAGTTACATTTAAAAAATCTAATTAATTTTTAGATTTATTTTTAGATCATAACTTTGTGAAGAGGCGCCAGGAGGAAGTTGAATAATGATATTATTAACTGCAGACAAAGGTTTTCGCCGTTTTC